>BMAO01000172.1:0-43802 GCA_019973975.1 Trichonephila clavata | reverse complement strand
CCAGACCAAAAGTCCTGGGTTCGATGCGCGATGTCACCAAATACTCTTCGAGTACACACGGAGCACGTGCTCGTTAAATCAGTGGATCCGAAAGTCTTGTTGGTGGTCGTAGCAGCAACCACAGGTGCAGGGGGCTCGAGAATACTGCCCTATTCTCCAGTTCCTTCCCTAAATTGTGGAGGTGGAGACAGGTGGTGTCACCATCTATCGTGTATGAACCGAGCCAAATCGTGCTGTCACCTGCACAGTGCTTTAAGCTAAAAGCTAACGACAGGCGTACACCTAACCACTTGACACGATGAATTTCATGGGCCTCGATCTGACACCGTCAGACACGTGGGATTAGAAACAACAACAACATGTTATCTGTTTCCTACTTTTATAAATATGTTTAAATATATATATATATATATATATATATATTATATATATAATTTTAATTTTTGTTATTTTTGCAGCAAAATAGTTATAATGTATGCTGTTTATTTCTGTCTTAAAAATATATTTAAATGATGCAAAATTAATATATAATAAAAACTTTAAATCTATGTTATTGTGACCTCTATTCTCTAAATTTGCGTGCATTTTCGCGGGAATCGAATCGTTTCAAAAACGTCCTACTGTGTGGCACACTGAATCATATTGGTAGGCCCTCCACTTCTAAGAGGTTGCCTCCTGATCTAGACCCTTGCCCTGATGAATTTCTTGGGCCTCGGTCAGGCCGATCAGGTGGCATTAGCAATAATAAAAATGAAACATAAAGTTAATTCCTAAATATATAATACAATCGAATATTGCAAAATAGATTTTATCTGCTTAAATATTTAAATACATTTTGAATCACACATTTTTATAAATGGAATCAATATCAGAGTTATTCAGTAGCATTTATCAGAGGACAATATCCTTAAAAATGGTTTAATAAATGTTCATGCAGCTTCTCCAAATACATTTGAAACGATGTGGTTTTTATTCTGGTATTTAGAGCTAAATGATCAACAAACAATGTAAAACTCAACAACTTTTATTTAATCTAATCAAAGTATCTTAATGATAAATATTCAGTGGAAGATAAATAAACATCGAAACTTAACGTAAGTAATAAACATTCACTTTACTTTAAAAGGTGCTTTGTGGCACAGCCTTCAGTTCCAGAAGTCGCGACATCTGCTCTCTAAGACGACTTCATTTGTCGCTTTGAAGTTTCAATCTAACTTGCAGATACTTATCAAAACAGCGTAAACTTTTAACTTCTGTATTACACCTTGCAAACTTATCATCCTACAGTTAAATCTTATCTATTTAAATAGCAATCTTAATTACCATATCACGTTTCCCTCACAAGGAAGCTAAATATTGTCAAATCATACAATAAACAAATAGAATCCCCAAATGTTCGTTGAAAATGCGTTTGTGTAAGCTGTATACTCTAAGGATATATGAGGGCATTTCGAAAAGTAAAGATACAACGTACGCCAGAGGAAAAGAAAAGTTTTGTCAAGTAAGTTGGCAACACAGGTGTTAACTTTGAACCGTTAGCTTTCTCCTCGTGGTCATTCGGCATTTCAACGTTGATTCTGGTTGGAGTAGGTCGTGTTTACAATGGCTGCACCGATTCAGAATCCTGCCAAATGCAAAGTGCGCTCCGTCATACGTTTTCTTCATGCAAAAGGTCAGCGAACAGCGGATATTCACAAAGAAATTGTTTCTGTTTATGGGAACATTATGAATCGACAAAACGTAACGAAATGATGTCGTCACTTCTGTGAAGGTAGGACCGATGTTCATGACGAACAAAGAACAGGTCGACCATCTGTGATCTCTGATGCCCTTTTTCAGAGAACGGAGGAAGCAATTTGAACGAATAGACGTCTCAAATTGAATGAATTGCATCAGATCATACTGGAAGTGTCAATGACAACTCTTTATGAAGTTGTAACTGTCAGGTTAGGGTACAGGAAATTGTGTGAGCGCTGGGTTCCAGGCGGCAACCTTCTATGACTGTGAGATAAAAAAGCTTGTGCACTGACTTAACAAATGTTTGGATAATGGGGGTGATGATGTCGAAAAATAATAACTAATCCAGTTATTAAGATGTAACTAACGTTTTCTAAATAAATGTTTTTTAAGGAATGCAAGCCATTGTATCTTTACTTTTCGAAATGCCTTTATACAAATGCACAGTGGCGTAACGTACACTTCCGAAACCCCCGCATCGGGGGGGGGGGCAGGATTCTAGGGTGCCCAAAGCCTGATGTTATAGTTTTTCAATCATTTGTAAGATTCGGCTTGTGGCCGAAAACCTGACTTTGCAGGGGGCCTTTAATATTCTCCGATACACCACTGCAAATGCGAACCTTCAAAGACCTTACAATAATCCTAAAACAATTTTATACTGCGACTCGTTAATATAACTCACTCACGCACACAAGGAACTTACAGTGGTCCATGGGAAAAGTCGAACCAGCTCCATACCACCAAAAGCCATTTGTCAGCCACTGGTACATGTTAGAGGTTTGTCAGCAGAAAGAGACTTTGTGAAATATAAACGACTTCCTTTCAACTTAAACTACGGATTACGATTGTGTTTGTGTTGAAAACTAACTATAGATAATTCCTCACGAGCCATCTCCAACAGTTCATTGGACGCTTAAAAGGGCCCATAGCAGTGCTTCTCAAACTTTCAATATTTGCGACCCAATATTCAATTATAATGTTCATAGCCTCCCCCCTTCCTCCATAAAATAACAATTTATTGAATTCAATAATACCATACTTTGACGCTAAAGTCACAATACGACTTTAACCTGCCACCGCCGTATATAAACATCTCACCCAGCCAAAGCGTTAGTTTACCAGGACGTATATATACGTCTTTCCAAAGTACGATCTTTTCTGTGTACTGCTATTCAAAAAATGACTCCGAAGGCTTTGGAATGCAATAAAAAAACCTTGACAGTGTTTGCGAAGAATTTACTTTTTTCAGAGGTTTTGCTTATTTATTCCTTTTCTTCCCCTCCCCAATACATCACATACGCACGTCTACGTAGAAAACGGTAGCGGGGAGCGAGAATCACGTGTCTTTTAATTGGAAGTTAAGGGATTAATTATAAATCGTTCAAATTATCAAGATAAGAGTAAATTTTTGCATATAATTTTATTCATGACAAACCCATGGGGTCAAAGGTAATTATTAAACTTGTTCTTAACTTAGTAGTGCTAAATTACTTATGAAATATATTGTGCAGTACTGATGCATTTACAAGGGCATTATATTAGTGGAATGTGTATTTATTTCTTCTTTGCAAGAATATATATTTTCTTTGTTTACTTTCAGTAAATTAATTTTTTTTTCAAAAAAATAATGTTTTGTTTTTGATTTTTCAATATGCGTGCGCCTTCCTTGTAGAGTTATCACGCTCCTCTTAGGGGGCACACCCCACAGTTTAAAACACTGGCTTGTAGATTTGTAAGCTGAACTACTGGAAAATATAGTTCGGTTCGAAGTCGGATTATGAGGTTCAAAGGTATAAGAAGAATCTGTCTAACGAAATTAGGGATTGGGATGGGCATTGACATGAAAAGAAACGATTGAAATCTCCAAATAATTGAATGATTTATACTCTGCTACGTGTTTTTTAGGCGTGCGATACTAGACTACCTTGTTAGTTTGATGTATCAGCACCCTGATCGTCAAGTAAAGAACTTGCTTTTAGAGACTATCCATCTCTATTCTCTCTCTGTTCAGTTTCAAGCTGATCAAATTCAAACGAAATCCCTCTCAGTAAAGGGCAAGTACCCAGCGGTGCTTATTGTTGATTCCTGACTCGCAATAAAGTTGTATGATCTGGGATGCATGGGGTCCCATCCGAGCCATTTTGCTATTCTGTCCTGGCATACTTAAAGTTGAGTAATTCATAGACGAAATTTTTTTAGTCTTTGTGTTACTTTTCCTTTCTCTGCCACCTCGAAATTATTTTTCAACAAAATAATGCTTGGCCACACACGACACGTTTAGCTATCAGCTTTCCGAACACTTTCTTAGTGAGTTAGGTCACTTGATTTCTCCCTATAGAGCACATTCGAGACTTGATAGGGAGGAGGTTGGAAGCCTCCCAGATTGTTGTCAGTATCCCTAGACAGTTGCAGAAAATTTGGCAAGAAATCCTACGGGATATCATAAGGGAGCTTCAACAATCTCTGTCATTCTTGGCGATTGCTAGAATTATTCTTCGAAATTAAGAGTAAATCATCTAAATGTTCTGATATTGCAACCGTTTAATATTATATTCTTGTTTATCTGATTTCTGCTTGAGCAAATTCATGGAGTACTGATTTTGTATTAGGTGCCACTTAATAGAAAATGCTTAACTAAGATCATGGCTGCGATGTGTAGATCTTTGAGTCGGGTAAAAGCAAACAGCTGATAGTATTCACTACAACGAGGAACAAAAGAAAAGAATAGTATAAAGTGGAATGCAAATTACTGAAAAATTGATTTCAGTAAACAAAAAATGAGAAATTGAGATTACCCCTTTTCCATTAAATTTCAGATAAATATGTGTGCTTTAGATAGATATTATTCTTTTTCAATTCCTACTATTTATTCACTCTCTCCCTATGTATATATATATATATATATATAATGGGTTGGAGGGAAAGTTCTGTCGTATTTTAAAGGAAATATTTGAATTCGTTTATAAAAATACATGTTTAATATGAATCAATTATATATGCTTCGTTATTTGTTAAAACCTGTTGCCATCTTTCAGGTAACCTGTGAATTCCTGTTTTGCAGAAGTTCTCGTCCTTGGAGTTAAAATAGTCAGCAACTGCCTTAAAAACACTTTCAAAAGACTTGAATTTTTTCCCATTAGATAATTTTTCAGAGATCTGGACAGGTAATAATCAGATGGTGCAATGTCAGGTGAATACGGTGGGTGACTAAGGACTTTCCATCCTAACGCATTCAGTTTTTGTTGTGTCACCATTGCAGTATGCGTTTGAGCATTATCGTGGTGGAACACTATTCCTTTTCTACACGCTACTGCAGGTCTTTATTCTTTGATAGCTGCATTCAATTTATCCAGCTGATTGCAGCACAGGTCCGCGTTAACGGTTTTTCCCTGTTTTAGCAACTCGTAGTACACTGGACCTTTCCTGTCCCACCACAAACAAAGCAGTACTTTTCGTTGATGGATACTTGGTTTTGGAACTGTTGCTGGTGATGTTTCTGGTTTGCAGCAATATTTTTTCTATTAATATTCTCGTAAAGAATCCACTTTTCATTTCCAGTTACCAGCTTGTCCAAAAACGGCTCCACATTTTGTTTAATCAGATGTGATGAACACATTCTTACACGATCAGACACATTCTTTTCCGTTAATCATGTGAACTCAAACACTTTGCTTTAACACAAACCCAAGAGATTTAATGTGATCTCCAACAGTTGTATGATGAATGCCAAACTCTTCTGCAATTTCTCGACTTGTTAATTGTGGATTCTTTTCCTACATGGATTGCAAAACATCATTATCGATCTTGGATGGTCGTCCAGATCGATCACTTTTTTGGAGGCTCGGATCCCCGTAACAAAATTTGCTGAACCATCTTTGACAAGTACGAATATTTACAATATCTTTTCCTAATACCCACACATAAATTTTTACATGCAACCCATGTGTTGCTTCCTTTTTGGAATTCGTACAAAATGCAGTGTCGTAAATGCACTTTATCTACTGACATGTTTTTCACTTTAAATATCACAAGTAAATGATGAACAGTAAAAAAAGACTTCTTTTATATTACACAGCAGGTAAAAAAAAAACTAAAAAAAAAATCCGAATGACTCACTAGCCAGATGTTTTTTTTTATTTACAAGAAAAATCCTCTGTCTATATAAAATACGACAGAACTTTCCCTCCAACCCATTATATCTTGTACACATTTTTAGTCGTTTATAAAATACTTTTTATTCATCCACTGAAGCTCAAATACATTTTTTTAAACTTGTAGTGGATTACACTTGATGTTAATACAAATTTTTCAAATATTAACTTATTAAATTAATTTTATTTCTTAATTTTAAATATATTCTGCGTTACATCAGACGAAGTTAGAACTAGCACCAACAGATGGCACACGTAAGTTTTTCTAAAGAACTTTTTCTTTGATTTAAATATATTTTTTTAAACTTACAGGGGATGACACTTGATGTCTATCAAATTTTTCAAATACTAGTTCATTAATTAAATTTAATTAACTAAATTGAAATTTTTCTTTTTTGACCTATGTAGGAATTGACTTTATTTTTTTATGTTACTTGTTTTTAATAATACACATACACACAATTTTTCTTTTCTTCTGAACTATATAAGTATTCCCGAAAATGTATATATATATATATATATATATATGTCGGAATCTGACGGAAATCTTCCAAAAAAGTTAGATTTTTGTCTAGGGGTTTTTACGATGTATCGGTTAACTTTGAAGAAATAGACAACATAATTTAAAGTAAGAAACTTGTTTTCAACTAAATAATTTATTATGAGTTATAGGAGAGTATTTACAGGGGGAATATTTACAAATAGAAATTAGAACATGCAGACTTTTAAAAATATAGGAAAGTTAGATAATTCCCTCTGGGAGATTAAATAAATATCATTATGCATTGTAACTTCCCACCTAGTTTTGGAGAACGGGTGCGGATGTTCGAAAACGCTGCTTCGTTATCGAGTGTTAGTGGGCCCCTGCCAAAAAAGGTTGATGTCGGCGTTTTAATAAGCACGTTAGATGTCGTTGATGTGGAATGCTGTTTTGACTGAAATTGCCGTCCTCTGCAAAGGGATATGATCTAATTTCTTACAAAGAGAGTTCCATGGGATATCCTGCATATATATATATATATATATATATATATATAGTGTAATTTTTTGTACTTCAATATTCCCCTCCAAAAGAATGATAGATTTAGACTTCTAGCCTATATAAAGCAATCGATTTATAAAAATTTTATTAGAGAACTTTACTGACACAAATATCAGTATCTTTTTATTTCTTTAAGTATTTCTTTGTATTCATCCAGTCTCTCTTTTCAGAACACAAATAAAACTAAAATATTGAAAGTTGAAACGTTGTTATCTCATTTCAGTTTGGTCCTCATTTGTTTTGGACAGACTGGCACACGAAATCAATAGAAAGAGTCGATAAAGACACTGGTCGTAATCGGATTGTTATACGAGATAATATTGAATATCTGATGGAAATTAAAATGGTCGCTGCATCCAGACAAACAGGTAACATTTTGAAACAATGAATTGTAGTATATCCTCATGACTTAACCTTGCAGAATATTTTATGAAAAATAAAATATTGAGAATCACAATGTATTATATTAAAAACTTTTTTTCAAAAATGGGATGTTAATTTTTAATTTTAAAAAGTTTAAATCTTTTTTATATATTGTAATGTTACGCTACCTTGTAAAAGATATTTTACCATGTTGTTACGCATTAAATAAGTATTACTTATTTTGACAGATAATATATCTTATTAACTTTAAAACCTGTTATGTAAAAAATATTCTTAGCAATGAGATCAGTCTTGCTTAAATCTTTGCTGTAAAACTATTTAATTTATGAATATGGAGATGCTGTGTTTTTCTTAATGAAATCATTAAATTGGTATCTTTAAAGAGTGTATTTTATTCCTCAATATATTGCCAGTCAAATTTCTTTTTAAACAATTAAAATAACAGAGAAAAATGTAAAAAAAAAATTTTGGTAAAAGATTGAAATTGAATACCACAAACACACACATAGACATTCTTAAATGTATATGTGTGTGCGCGTGTTTGTGTATTTGATGTTTTATCTTATTTACATAAAAAATGTATATATATATATATATATAAAGTAAAAAAAGAAGTCTAAAATTCAAGAATTAAAATGAACCATACCAAAATAATG
The DNA here is from genome assembly GCA_019973975.1 of Trichonephila clavata. Classification (NCBI taxonomy): domain Eukaryota; kingdom Metazoa; phylum Arthropoda; class Arachnida; order Araneae; family Nephilidae; genus Trichonephila; species Trichonephila clavata. The sequence continues at coordinate 35,832 of BMAO01000172.1, read as the reverse complement.
AAAAAATTATCGATACAAGTTAATTGTGCTTGTAACAGTTAATTAGGTACGAAGGCAAGAAAATGTATTAAAACAAAAAATTGCATTAAAAAGAAATGTTTTTTAAAATTTTTAGATTTAATCAAGCTGAAATTAAATTTATGATAAACATATGGCTTATGAAACTTTATAGAACAATTATGTGATAAGCAGAGAATTCCTGATAATTTTTTGAATACTTTTAATCTTATCACAATCTGATTTAAGTACTAGATAACAATTGCACTGAAAATCATTATGTATTACATTTCTATATATAGATATGTGTGAATATTATTTTATGATATCTTAACTGTATATCTCTTTTATTTGAAATAAAGTTATTCAATTTGTGTTCTGTACTATGTAATATTGTATATTCAGCAAGAAGTTGATTACTGTCAGTTTTAACAAGTTTAAATTTGGTTTAGGTAAAAAATATTCTTGGATATTATCCCACTGTTTTTGCCAAAAATAACTAGATCTTCTATATATAAAGGAAAATAAAAATAATTATAATTAATATCGGTTATTCTTATGTAAATATAAGTTTACTAAACTGTATTGTTAGCAGATAAACTGTGTAGTTTACTTTGTTCACTTGATAAATATTACCATTTTAATTAATGTAATTTTCTTTAAAGACTAAATAATGAGAGCATTAAAATTTCGAAACTTTATATATAACACTATTAATAGTTCGTAAATGCATGTGGTTCAATTGAGTACTTAAAGAATGAAGGAAACATAGTATCAACAAATTTAAAAATTTATATAATACATATAGCGTGGAACGAACAAAGTGCATAAAGAACATTTCTAACAGAATAGCATTATTACAAACATAGCCTAGCTAAGAGGGAGACCAAAAAACCGAAGTCCCTTAGTAAGGGATTTCCCTTAAATGCAGAGGATTGCACTGGGGGCCCCATCTGTTCATATTCAACTCTAGATAATCCATCAGTTCTTGAGGTAAGGACTCCCATTCCTCAATGAACGTCTCTGTCACTGCAGAGGATAAACTCTGCAGTCAAGCATCTCCCCAAATTATTTCACACATGTTCAATGAGATTTAAACAGGGGAGCATGCTATCTAAGCTATTCTATGAATAATCTTCATTTTATAGAAGCTTCTGAGCAGCATACGGTCAGTGACGCTAGACCATAAGAGAAATGCTTGAGACAATTACACCTTGTAGTAAACGCTGATGGAAAATGAACACTTTATGACATTTACGATATCCGATAATTCTGAAAAATGACTTTTTTGCCTAAGTTTTGTGCATTAGTGTATGTATAGAAAACATTAGCTTTTTCATAGGCTGTAAAGAAAACAGGAAGACTAGATGTTACTGAAGTAGAGTCAGCAGGAATACAAAGAAAAATTATTAAATTTAATCAAGCTTGAGAAAATGGAATAAATATAAAAAATTATGTAGTATCCGAATTTAATTAGCTTGTGACGTAATCTCATAGTTTTCTGGATTTAATTGCTTACTAAATGGGCTTTTAAATAAGTACTAAACAATCCCAAAAAGTATATATATGTATATATATATATATATATACTTTTAGTATACTTAGTATAGAACTTTTATTATCCGAAGCGTCAAATACCCGAACCAAAGTCTGGATACGTTTTCGAACAGTGCAATGCTCAACAGTTGTTTCGTGTGAGGCCAAAAGTGACAGGAAAATCCAAGGTGAGAGATATTTGGGGAATTTCAGTTGTGTGTGATTGGTAAACATCTTCGCAGAATAATTAGGTCAGTTTGTTTCTAAGTGAGGGGTGTATACGTTCTCTTTTGTTGAGTTGTGAAATGTTATGGTTTCGAATTTAAAATGGAAGTGGAACGTCTTGAACATAGAGACAAAACTTGAAATATTGAACCGTCTTGCAAAGGTAGAAAGTGGAGCGTCTCTAGCACAGTTTTATACGTCGGAAAGGCAATTTGTGGTATAAAAAAGCCGAGAAACCACTTTAAATTTTGCGTCAAAACATGACTCTGAACATGGGGCGAAGAAAAGGAAAACCATGAGGGAAGCAAACGAAGGAGAATGTGGATTTCAAGTGCTAAATGATGACCAGATTGTGACTTCCGTGAAAGAATCCGACCCTTTTGACGATGAAACGGATGAAGAAGAGGACAACAACAACAATGAAAGTAGCAAAGGTCCATCAAATGCTGGCGGTTTTCTGCGTTAGAGACATTTATGGAGTGGTACGACAACACTCAGGGTGCTGTCCAACTCAACTACATGCTTCTCAAGAGAATCAGAGACCTTTCAGCAAAAGAACGAAGCTGTACAATGGTACAGCGAAAAATAAGTGATTATTTTTCACAAATAAAGGTAAAATTGCGACATTTTGAACCTATTTCTTCAAGCACGTTTCCCATATGTGATGATTTTCAATATCCGTATAGGGTCCGGTTTCAAATAACACTTTAAATAAGATAACTTGATCAGTCAGAGCCCGGAGGTGAGACGAGATGCGTGGGGAGAATATATGCAATCATTCAGATCTATCTTTAAGATAACTTTATACAGAGCTTATTTAATTAACTACCTCACTAATAATTTAACTCTCTAACATAAACTTGATTAAAGATCACAGTACCTGAACTCTAGTGGTCTTTTAATCCTTGCGTTTACTTTAACACGACTCCAACAATGGAACTAAGTACTTTCTTAAAATTACGACTTCTCGTAACCTACATTGTTTACGTATACGTTTCACTACCGACTTACCATACTTCTCATCTATCCACAATTAACTTTACTTCTAAACATTCTCACTTCACCCACTCTCAAACTCGCGATTACAGAATATATATAATTGCAAACTCTTAGTTTTAGGAACTAAGATTGTAGTGCTGGTTAAGACCGGCCAACCTTCCCCTGTGTTTGCTTGTACCATTATGCTGCAATGAAGAAAAAATAGTATACGAGTAATATATATAACACACAAATACAGCTTGAAGATTTAAATGTGTTGAGGTAATCGATTTTTTTTAAAAATAATTTTCTTTCTTTTTATGTAGGTAGCAATCCTTGTGGAGAAAGGAATGGCGGTTGTAGCCATCTCTGTCTCTTCAAACCAGAAGGACGCGTCTGCGCATGTCCGTCCTATAACGATAGTCGTCGTTGCTCCACAGGTACCATTATTAAATTTCCTTTATTAATTTTAGAGGCAATATTCATTTATTAGTTCTTTAGCATTTTTAATACCGGAAAATGTATCAAGTTTCATTAAGGAGAAAAACCAAATTACACAAATTGCATTAGTTAAATTACAGGAGATTAATCTTTCCCCCCCATAAAAACGCCAAATGATGCAACATTGAAGAAACTTTAGAACCTTAAGATACTATTTATATCATTATTTAGGTAATGATCTGGAAGAATGTCACAAAAACAGAGGTAGAGGATAATATACTTAAGTTTTATCTAGATATTCTTTTTTTTCTACGTGACAATGTAAAATAAAAATAACTAATGTATTTTTGTTTGTATTTGATTGCTACATACTTAAACTTTTCTAGGATATAATTAAAGGAGTTATTAGGAGCATCCAAGAAAAAAAGAAAGAAAATGTAATTTAGTTATTTTATTTTTGCTTTGCTTCCCAAAAAGGGGGCTAAATTTCCATTGTAACATAATATAAAAGCAAATATTTTTTGTATGGAAAAGGTTTTTAGAGAAATGTATGATTTAATGAACATTATTCATACACAAGAATGAGTGTATAGAGGGGTCATAAAAATGAATTTTTATTGGATACATAATAGAAGCAATGAGTAATTAATAAATGATGCATAAATAAATGACAATTTAATATTATTATAAAATGTGTTCACAGGTAATTTACATTGGTAATTTACATAAAATAATTTTCCTTAGAAAAATAAAGTATACTTAAATAATTAAATTTCCAATGTGAAATTAAATTTTGGGTACTTTTGCGTTTTGCCGTCACAAATCTCGCCAAGTTTGCCTTTATTGGCGACTACTCACAATATATACATACAAAATAAAAATAAATTTTAGTTTTCATTAGATTCTAATCCATTTTTGATGCATTGTGAAAAAGGCGTTACTGATAAGAAAAGACTACAGTTTGTTTTAAAAATGTGGTGGCAAAAGCTTAATTGTGGGAGTAATCTGTTTGAGGACGGTTGTATCAATTTTTGGCGACTTTATCGCCTGAGCCGGCGATACGGAGAAGAACCAAATTTTGTATATAAATTAATTTTTATCAAAATTTTAGATTAAATTTTAATGAGAGTAGTTTTATTTATCACGAGCCTTAAGTAAATATTTATTTGTTTTAATATGCACAAAGAGCAGAAAAGGCAGCAATAATTTTAATTTATTTTGTTATCTACATATAATCATTTATAAGGCATCTGGAGCATTTTAATTAGTATAGAATGATGTTATACGTTTTACATAACAAAAATTAAATAACACAGATTAAAGAATATTTTAAAAGGAAGAAAGAACATTTAAAAATTATTCATAAAATTTAATTTTCTTTTACAAATGCGAACATCAAATTCTTTTTTAAAAAACTGATAACTTAAAAATGATAGAAATCTTAAAACGATTGTTTAATACTTTATTTCTGAAGATAGAACTAATTAAACTAATTATAAATATTTTCTAAATGTACAATAAAATTTTTGAAAAAAAAAAGTTAAATCAAAATGTTTTTCTTGACAATATTTTCATACACATTGTTTTTAGCGCGTTTTTCACGTAGTGGAACAAAAGCGCTATTAGGACGCAAATTTCGTCTTCGTTCCATATTTTGTCGTACCTTTTTCTCAGCCAATAAGCAACCAATTGACCTCGGGTTTTCCGCATTTGGTTGCATTTGTGCCCTAGATGAGCCGAATCATATTGAAATTTTCCCATACTTTTCCCGAATTTTCCTACAAATTTTCCTGAACTTCGCTAGTTTATAACAAAATTTTCTCAAATTTTACCGAGTAAATTTATTGTTTGCAAAAAGTTTTTTTAAAAAAATCTACCTTCATTTTGGAGGAAATCTTCACAAAAAAAGTTCAGAAAACAAGTATAAAAGGCTCTGATTTTACTTTAATTCTTTTTTAAACAGTAAAGTGATAAGACATATAGTGTGAAGCGAAAATAGTTTTTTTTTGTAAAATACAACATGTGAAAAACGCGCTAAAATTACTTGGTCATGCCAATGATTGATATATAGTTTCTATAGTAAATTATTTCAAGGATTCTGTAAAATATGATCCCTAAATTCTTAGGAAAAGTTTTATACTGATCTTTCAAATTCTAAAGAAAGAAAACAAAACGTTGTTCATTTTTTTAACCCTACCCCATTCTTAAATTAATAAACAAACGAATGAGAAACATGATTAATTTCTTAATCATCTGAAATACCTGTGCATTAAACATATACAAATATTATGCCGCATGTATCAAACATTTTTAATAAAAAGATTTTGAAGGAATTTTCTCTCGCCAAGTTTTTTTTTCTTTCTGTGACTTCATCTTTAAACCGTAACATATTCTCATTAATATGTTTTTGCAGTTCCAGGTGATATTTTACTTGAACCAACTAAAAAAACAGAAATAGATGAGAAAGTTACAGTTAAAGATACTTCAGTGCCCACAACATTGCCAGCAGACAGTAGTACACGGTAATTTTAAGAGCTTAATTTAACTTCTGATCTTCTATTATTACGTTTCTAATATTTATTCACATAAATGGCTGATTGTTATGATATTTTTTTATCTTATCTATCTTGATATAAGCAACTTTTTGCCAGTGAGTTTAACGCCATCGAGAAAAATCAAAAGAGACTTTTAAGAATAGTTAATTTCACAATCTGCAGAGTTTTTTTATTCATTGTTTTTATTTTTATCATTTCTTTGTTTTAATAAATAATTTAAATACTTTTAGGGTTTTTATTGTACCTTATTCAATTATCATATTTATCTACTAATGTTTTAAGTTTTCTTCTACATGCAAGTATTTTCTTTTGAATGTGTTACACTGTGAATATTTGAGAGGATTTCCTTTAATTTTTATAATTTTAATACACTAATACAAGCTCTTCTTACACTTTATTTTATGTATTTTTAAACGTTGTTTTTCATTTATAATAGTTATTTTAAATAAATTGCCTGTTTTATTAAAAAATTATATATATTTTGACAGACTTGTTACCTATATAGTAAGAGAAATTTTAGTCAATAAATGTCAAAATATTTAATTATTTTGTTTAATCTTTGACTAATCAATATCAAAATAAATTATATATATAAAGTGATTTAACTTCACCCTACTCTAATTAACCTGGGAGAAGGCGGCACTTGATATAAACGTTAGTGGTCGCGCGGGGTGACGGAATCATCCCACTCCTTTTCATTATAATTATATTCATTGCACATGATAAAAATCGTAATTGAAGTGAATACTTTAATAAAAAAGATATACTTACCAAATTTTAAAGGATTTCTCAAATTTTCTTTGATAATTTTAGAAAAAATTCGAATCAAACTGAACTAAAATGTTTCAAAAGTGCGTGACTTTCAAAAAAGACACAAATCTCATTACAGGAATTATATTGCACTAACATTACAGGAATTATATTTGCTGGCAAACCTGTCTTATTTTGTTTAAGTTATTGTAGTTTTTTTGTCCTTTGATGATCGACAAATAGCCTGTTGAACTTTTTCTTGCTTGTGCCTTTTTGAAGGGGTGCAGTGTGGTTTATGGTACTCTTGTCACTTCATTTTTTTTCTTGTTGGCGTTTTTTAGGTTACATTTGAAAATTTTCCTTTCTATTTAAACATTTCACGTTTATCGCTTTTCTCAAATTTCTTTCTTTCTTTTTTTTTTTTGTATTCTATTTACATTTATAAGCCATAATGAGTCATACAACACAGCAATGAAAACAACTAAATCGTCCACAAGGAAAAAATGTTGTCTGTTCATAGAAAATATTTTGGAACAAAAGTAGCTACGCGGTGATCTTTCACCCCAAGTACCTAAAGAATGTAAAAATCGTTTGCCCTACTCTAAAATAAGGGGGAGATATGTATCGAATACATTTTAGTTTCAATGAAAACTGTCATATAGGAGGATATTGACAAGGTCATTGTTAGCTAATAAACAGTTTTCCTAGAATTAAAGATTTCGTGAGCCTGCGGTGATTCCGTACCCCGCGCTACCACTCCCTGGTTAATAAAAATTATAACTACTTTTCTATGGATTTCTAAACAATAGGCTTCAATAAAGAGATGGGATTTAAAATGATAAAAAAAAATCTTTTCTGGTAAAGTTGCTCTAATCCCAGTAACACTTCTATACTACCATGTGATTCCTCTATCCCCATTTTAATTCTTCCCTCTATCTTTCCTTTCCTATAATGCATATATATGTATCCATTTCCAGATGTTCAGAAACAGATATCCAGAAAGGACGGTGTGATATTATTGGTTACCCTCCACCTGGTATGTAATTAACATCTGTTTTATGTTTTTTAAGAAAAATTGCGTATTACAGTTTAATTTGTTTAATTTGTTATAGATTTTCAGTACACAATCAGACTGATGTCATCATTTTTATATCCTCTCAACAAAATTTTAAAAAATTAATTGTATTATTTAATTTTCTAAATAAAATAAGGACCAAAAATTTCTGTTTCTTTTTCTTGTTGAATTAAATTTTGTGAACTTTGAAATTCCTGAATTAATTAATTAAAATCACACAGATTTTTTTAATGTAAAACTTAATTTCAAACTCTAATGGACACAGATCCGAAGGATGAGTTAAAAGTGGGATACAAATAATTGAAAAATAATTCTTATCCCGGAAAATTGGATTAAATTATTGCTTGAAGTTAAGCCTATCTGTGTGCTTCGTATGTGTTTTTAACTTACTTGTGAACTAAGTAATCAAATTAAGTCCACTTCAACACAAAATGAGTTATTCTTACTGAACATTTTGCAGTAATATATTTGTACTCTGTTCGTATTGTACATTTTGCAAAACAATTTCTAACATAGCAAGCAATTCACGCACTAATTTTACACACTTTAAGAATCAGTTATGAAAGCAAATAAAGTAAAATTTCTTAAGACATGTGATAAAATCAACACCTGCAATATAGTGCATATGTGGAAAAACAAATGTAAGCAATCTTAAATAACAGAAGATTAACCGACAAATCATAATTTATTGGAAAACAATGGCACAATTATCTTAAAAATGTCTGCGTTGGGAATTTGAAACATGTATAGTGTCTAACAGCTTAAATTCGCAATTATTCAGTTATTCCTTAGGTGGGTTTGAGAATTTGATATTTAGATTTCCTTTTAGTGGAGGCAGATTTTACATTTTTCATAAATGTAAAGGGGTTAGGTGAATTTTTGGAACTTATTTCATTTGAATGTACACAAATTTGTCTTGTAATACTGTGCTATTATTACTTTATTTGTTAAAACTGATACGAATGCTAAGTTTTTTTAGCATAATCTATAATATTAAATGTAAAAAATAAATCTCTACGCATGATTGCATACCACTTATAAAAAGTTTTCCTAAGTTTTCAATAGATAGTTACCCTTAAACGAATGTGTAATGCTGTAAAATTTTAGAGAAATGTGTATTAAACAATGTTTATTTTTTCGTAAAATATTAAATGCACAGTAATACTTCCAACTTACGTGATAGGTGGAACTGAAGGATAGGTATAATTTCGTATATAAACATACATAAATTATTTTTAATTGGTGCTAGAAACGAAAGAAAAAAATGTTTGATAAAATCCTTGATGACACACACATACAAAATCGCCACAGTCGAATTCCCATCCGTCATTCGATCTTCTGTTAAAACTGAGTCTATGGACTTAGACTTTTCCAATGTCTTACTTTTTCTCAAGCATTTCTATGATCACATCCATTATCAACTATTGACTGTGAGAATCCAGCAAATCTTGAACATCATTACTTCATTGTGCACTTTTAAACTTATTTGCCTGGCAAGATTGGCAAATTCTTCAATCTCATTAACTTCTTCACCAAATCTATCATTTTTTTTCCTTCTCAAACAAAAGATGAATCGATGAGATTTGAAAATCGCATAACTTTAATTTCCTATTTTAAATATCTTACTTTTATTCACAATTTTTATATTCCTTTCATTGCGTTTCAGATCCAATTTTACAAACTGCCTATATCGCCTTGAGTGTTATTCTTCTTATAGTAGTTATTGTCTTAACGATGGCTCTTGTGTTTTGGAAAAGGAAGTAAGTAATCATGTTTAACTTTATCTTGAAGAACTTTAATAAAAAGTTATATTTGAAATAACATTCCTTTAAAAATAAATGTGTTTTTACTTGATTAGCGCATTCTGTTAAAGGTTTCTAATATATGTTAATTTATGCTAACTGCTTGTTATATAAGGATGTAAAATGAATGATCCTATGTTATATAATTTTAGAATCTTCTATCCCATTTTTATCTCTAGTAATATGTTTTTGATTTGATTAACATTTTTAGAATTGTGGAGGAAGAGTTCACACAAATAATATTTACCATGAAATTCAATACAAATAAAATATTATTTCTAATTTATTTAAGAACTTTAATCTAAATAAATATTTTTAATTTAAAGAACTCTATAGCATTTAAAATAAACAAAAAGTAGTATATACATATTAAAAATTTTAAACGTAATCTACATTTATATATATTTAATGTTCGTATCAAGAACAAATAACATATTTGAAGCATAATAGTATTTTACATGTAACTATTATCGCTAAATAAAGTCCTTCGAATTTTCTATTACGGATTTTTTAATTACTCTTCCAAAACATTCAGAAAATCAGAAATGCAGTTTTTCTATTATATACAAATAATAATCTTTACAATAAAGAAGCAATAATATAATTTGCTTTCTTAGACATTAATATAGATAGTAATTGTATTAATAAATATGCAATTACTTTTCGTATTGAATAAAACATGGGGAAAAGAAATGAAAACAAAAATGTCTCGATTATTTCAAAAAGTTTAAGCACTAGCATGCTTTTAAGAAAATATTCTTTCAGGAATAACGCTACTCTTGATACAACGAAAAAGTTATAAATAAATTATATATTACAATTTATCGATATTTAAATAAATACTTAATGTACTGGTTTATTAAATTCAGAACAATTCTTAAGTTATATCATGTGTTTTATGAAAATAATAATAATTCTCCAATTTATCCTGTTTTTTAGGTATTTCCTTGCACACGTATAGCGTTCATTTAAAAAGATTTAAATTTAAAACTAATATATCATTTAATTACATTATTATTCTGAAAAAATACTTTTTTTAGCCTTATGAATATTGATTCAAGCTTCAGAATAATTCTTAAATAAATTTTCAAAGGAAGAATAGTATTCCACTTGAAGATATTGCAGTTCAATTTTTAATAACTTAAATATATATAAAACAATCGTAACAGTTTTAATGACTTCCCTTGGTAAATAAATACTTTGCATCAATCTTGCAATATATAATTCATAATCTTCAATTTATTACATAGATTTACAAAGCCGACATGTATTTCAAAATTATTTTTACTTCCAATATGACATCAGTCTCCTGTAAATCTGCACGTTACTGAAGTTTGAGAGAGGGGCGCATTATACCTACATAATATCATGAAGCATATAGACCTATTCATAGGAAAAAGGTAGTAAAAATAATGCGGGACAAATAAATTTTGCTATGAGAAAACAAATACAAATAAATATATATATATTGAAATTTTATAGCAATAAGCGTCGGAACGAAGATTTGGAAGATACCCTTACGTTCTCCAATCCTACTTACAGTACCTCCAGTGGAGACACCCTGCCATCTGATAGGAAAGTCTGGCCCTGGAAGAACCAGCACCGCAACAAGAAACAGGTACTAATATAAACCATTCAACCTTATCACGAAATAACATTCGTTCCTGTTTTTTCAATATGATCTCCTAACTGATCCAATGAAAACGTTAAACTTTGTAATATATATAATTTATCAAATCTCTTTTAAACTCTGTTGTCTGTTATCTTCAATTAAAAGTTTCAGTTACTAAAATATATATAGATGGCGCCATTATTCTTAGTTTTGCGGTTTTCGTGTGCATTAGTCAGTACATTCGTGGAATCTGTATACATTGGGTAAGATTATAGTTTCTTTGCTCATTTACATTATTATTAATTATGGTTATATTCATTATTAACCTCTTTTGCAAATATTTTTGTTTATACATATTTATATTTGTCTATTTCTTCCGGATTCCTATAGTAATTTAATATTCCAATTTCTATTCCATTGCTGCTATATTCACCCACGTGGGTTTTGGGCCTTTGCCTTGGTTTATCTTCTCGGTGCTATTATGTCGAAAATTTCGGCTGTAGGAGAAGGTTGAGATCTCACAAAACACTGTTTAACCCTGTTTCACTGCCCTAAACCAGTGACAGCTCGGGAAATCATAATAGTTTTTTCCACTCTAGCTAAATTTCTCTTTCATAGTTCCGTGTTCTTGGTTCTTTCGGTCTGATCTTAAGATGTTTTAGGGTCTATTAGTCTTCTTTTTAATTTAATTTATTTACTGTTATACTACATACATACATATACGTATATATATATATATATATGAGGTGAAATTAAAGTATGAGATAGTGATACTCAACCTTTTTTGTTGCAGTACACTTTGAACAATTTCAAAATTTGGCAGCACACTAACAATAAATTAAGTTTAAAAGAATAGTATTTATCTATTGTATACTATTTAAAATAGTTTATGACAATGTTAAATAAAATAATATGTACGACAAAAACAAATTAATTATAAAAATACTTTTAATACTTAATTTGCGCTTGATTATTTTTGTTAATTCCGTTTATATTTATTAGTAAAAATGATAATGTCACACTCATTTTCATCATCTACATTTAAAAGTCTCGACCCTTTTTCCTTTTTACATTTGTTGATGCTGAAAATCCGAATTCACGTAAATCAGATGTAGAAAATTGTAAGAAAATTTCAAAAAGTTTTTTTTAGCTATAATGAGATAATTGCCTCTTATTTTAATCCAGAATGAATTAATTGACTCTTCCGAATGTTTTGAAATTAAATACTGATTATTACAGAGCAAAATTAGTTTTTCCTCTTTATTCAGAATCAATGCATATCACAAATGGAATTACTAACCCAATCAAATTTTTCGTACCCATCTATCTACAAAAGGATCATAAGTTGAATATTCTACGAATAGTTTATTTCTACCGAGTGCTTATAATTAAAGTTACACTATTCAGAGGCCTATAGAACCTGTTCTTCTAATCGGATTTTGATCAAACGTGGAATCTATGCTATATGGACCATGGGAAAAAGTTTTCTGCAATAAAAAAAATTAGTACAAAATTTGACCACCAGGTGACTTTTATCGGTTATTCCTTACGCAAATCTGTAAAACCTCAATAAAATTTGCAGTCATTGCCAGAGAATCATTCAGCGTGCGTTTGTCATCGTTAATCAGGCCAAAAAAAGTTTGACCTTTAATGGTGAAATTGTTTTATCAGAATGGTAAGCAACCACTTAGAATATCGTCATTTAATGGATCTGCAAACAGGGTCATAACGAGGATTGATTTGAGGAAGATGATCATGAAATTTGAAGAGACTAGAGATTTGGGTGTGCTGCCCGGAAGAGGACGGAAACCGATTGGGACTGAAGGTGTCAAAGAAGCCGCTACTGATGTGTTTGAAAGAGCCTCCAGTTCCATCTATTCTTCAGCAAGTGGTCAATAAGTGTCACGTGAGTGGGAGATTCCGTGGTCGACAGTACGAAAAATTCTGCGATGCATTTTAAAATGGTATCCACATAAGATCCACGTGATGCAAACGTTGAAACCTCAAGATCACAAAAAACGCATGATCATCTCCAACTCGTGTGACACTGATCAACCACTTGCTGAAGAGTAAGAACAGACACATAATTCCAGTAATTAATTTAACTAAGAAAAAGTATACATATCTACCTTTAAGGACTTTTCAATTTTTCTTTGATAATATGGGAAAAAGATTAATAAAACTGAATTAAAATGTTTCAAATATACGTGACCTTGATAAAGGACGCAAATTAAAGACACTTTTCGTTATCATTAAAGGAATATTATTTTCAGGCAAAACTGTAATATTTTGTTCAAGTTATTGTTGTTTCATTGTTCTCTGATGATCGACAAATAGCCTATAGAGCATTTTCTCGCTTGTGGCTTCATATCTTTTTTGATGGATTTTTTTAGGTTGCACTTGAAAACTTTCTTTTTAACTCAAACGTTTCATGTTCTTCACTTTCCTCATATTTACTTTCGCTATCAGGATTAATACCCATCCTTCATTGAGGATCTGCTCTTGCTTGATCAGTTTCAACTTCATCCAATATAGATGGCACAGATGCCCATTTCTTTCTTTGCATTTTGTTCATTTATATTTTATATTCTTTTCATTTACAGGTCTAAACCATAATGAGTCGCACAACACCAGCAATAATAACCACTAAGGCGTTCACAGGGGGATAATATAGCCTTTTCATAGAAAATATTTTGGAACCAAAGTAGTCGCAAAGGAAACTCAGCCATCCCAAGTACCTTGAGATTGCAAGAAAACGTTTACCATTCCCAAAATAGAGGGAGATACGTAACAAATACATTTTAGTTTCCATGAAGACTGTCAGATAAGAGGATTCTGTTGTCACCTGTAACAAATAAAAAGTGTTCCCAGAATTTAAGAATTAGTGAGCCTGGGGTGAATCTGTGCTCTGCGCTACCTCTCCCGGGATAAAATAGGAGATGTTTCCCTTCGTCGTGAAAGGGTTAATTCATGTGCCTGGGGTAAAAATGCTTGGATAACATGGATTATTTTTGTAGAAAGGTTTTTAAATGCATATTAGTTTATAAATGAATTCGTAATATTTTTCATTTTCGCCCATCAGGACTGATGCTCATAGCTACAAATTGCAAAATATACAAATGCGCCATTTTAAAATCAAATCTTGAACTGTTCTTTGAATTTATTATTCTTTACATTATTTATGATATATATTCTTCATAAATTATATTCAAAAAGTAGATTTTATTCATAGTTCTAAGGGCCCTTAGAAGTTCACAACTAAAACATTTATTCATGCTTCTCTCTCTTTCAATTCACATTTGATTTAAAAAAAATAAAAAGGATGGAAGAAAAAGAAAACAAAGAGGGTCGAAGTCTAAAATTACAAATCTGCTACTTGCTATAAAAACACTTCGTATTAAATCTATAAAATAACGATGATAATTATTGTATTCGTTAAGAAATTGTCCTGTTTTGTGGTGAAATATGAGTTATCTTTCTAAAACAGCTTTTCCCAAAGGACAGTTTAGAGAGACTTTCAGATAATTCGTTTACCAAAACCGACAGAGTCTGAAGCAATTTATTTTAAATTGAATCCCATTTTCTTATAAAAAAAACAAAAAATATATTTTCTCGAATCTGACTACAATTTATCTTGTTCCCAATCATTTATTTCGGAGCAATTTATTTTATTCTAAAAGTCGGTTGGTACTAATTTACTCAGTTCAGGATACTAAAAGAACACGATTTTTGCTGAGTCGTGTTTTAGGTCAGATGATAAACGACAACTCTTTCTTGAATGAGCTTATCGATTTTGCTCGTAATAGGGATTTTCTAGGGATTATTTAGGTTCTTTATGCTAGAAATTTATGCGCCAAGAAGCTTCTGACTTAACACGCGAAAATTCGATGATTTATTGCGTATTTAAGGATGGTTTATAGGTTACTTTGTACCTCTACTCTTATGGCAAACTGCCTTATAAACTTTAGAGCTCTATAAATAGTAAAACAAAATGGCAGAAAGAATAAAAATTCCCTGCAAATATCTTTTTTGTTTTTATATCTTTTAGAAATCGAATTATTATATCTCTAAAACAATGATTTCCAAATTAATATAATCTTATTGTAAATTAATAGAAATTTTATATAATAGTCATTTATATTACTTCAAAAATTTGACTATTTAATAGAAATATAATATTATATGATATTATTAGAAATATTTACTCATTAATTCTTAATTAGAAATATTAACAGGCATTCATAATTAGAGATATTAATAGGAACTTATTTTACTCGGAATATTTATGGGAATTTTAATTCCCATATTTATAATATTTAGAATATTAATAAAATTTCACAATTTTAGGTATATTAACAATAGTTTTATTAATTCCTATTAATGAAAATCGTATTTACTTATAATGAAAAAAAAAATATTTTTTTTGTTTTCTGCAAATGTATATTTCCGGGTATAAGCTGAAAATTTTTGGAACTACTTTAAAGTTTAGGTAAAGTTATGAGAGGGTCGTGGCTTATATATTGATCCACGCGTAAGTGATTTTAATTCTTAAATTTTTTGAGTGTGTTAAATGAAACTACTTGTAAGAAAAAAGTTGCTTAAATCCTTTAAAGTCAATGTAAGAATCGTATTTAAACTGCACATTAACTCATTGGGATATGTGAATGCATATGATTATCATGCAGCAAATGTTTCCTCCAAGTCATGAACAGATGTCGACTTTCATGGGTGGTATTCGAATTTTTTTCCCGCTCATTTTTGAAACAAAATAAAGCCCTGAAAGAATAATTGTCACAGATAGTGTACAAGGGAAAAATTAATCTGAAAAAATAATTTTAGCTTCATATAAAGTTCCCTGGAAAGAGAAACTATTGTCGTTGGCGTCCGGCGTTTTACTTTACACCAATTTTATTGGAAAATATTCCACACGTTTTATCTACTTGACAAAAACTTCGCCCTCATGACAGCATGGTTTTTTCCAATTTGGCTTGTTTATGAGTTTTGAATTTTGGGTAAACTTTCCAGTTAGGTAAATTTTAGAACGTGGATCGGCTTATACTCGAAAATATGCGGTAGCTCAAATGTTATACTTCATGTGGTACAAAGTAAATTTGTTTATGTATTATAATTGTGTAATAATATTATCTGAAAAAACTGAATTTTATGTCATACTTAAATTTGGAAGGGGAGAAAATCATAACTTTACGCACACACACAGAAATAAAAATATAAAACATAATATTCCAAATAATTGAATAAAATTTTGAAAGCACAAGCGTAATTATTCATTAAATAAGGTTATTTACTATTATTTGATTCCAAGGCATAAATCACACTAATAATTGTACAGTACAAAGTACCTCAAAAAATAAATAAAATAATAGCTTTAACCGCATTATATTCATTAAAAATATTAAACAAATCTTGAATGAAGAAGCTTGTTTTACACATTTTAACGCATTATTGAAGTTCTTACGTTTATACAAAAGATAGATGAAGTTGAAAATATTGTAACTATATGCTCCAGCTAAACGAGTAATAATGTAATTAGTAATTGTATTATTATAACTAAGATCTGTATGAGTATATTAAAATTATTCTCGAAATCCATTTGAATGCTCTAATTTTACCATTTCCTATTACTTTAATCAAAATATAGACAAAACTTCTTCAAAGAAACCCATTTTCAGTGAGCACAAACTCTCATAACTTGATAACATAATTTTCCCCATTCATATTCCTTATCAATATTGAATAAATATTCCTTACCCTTATATAATCGGTTATGCTAATGTAATAAGGAACTTACTTCTCTCCACAACTGAGATCCCTCAGGTCCGTATTTTAATCGCCATTCCATGAATATGATATCAGCAACGCCTTTCTGTACCGAAATGTGATGAGCTTCCCCTCTTATTGATACATCTCATCGTATCTTTGTCGAACATAGCTTATGTCAATATTCGTAATAGAATTACAATATCTCCTGAGAATTAACGATTTTAGTTGTAAGCATGAGGTTTAACTTGCAGAAGTTTCTCTTGCGTCAAAAATCACCGATTAGAAAGCGTAGGAAGTTCTGCTGCAGTGTTTTAATTTCCGAAATTTAGCCGTGTGTCTATCTAATTTAAGGCAACGAGCCCCGAATATGTAGGTAAATTATTTAGATTTTATACAATTTGCGAAGATTAAAGAAATGTTAGGTATAATGAGGTAGCTTATTAGTATCATCAGTTTCTAGGAATATTGTGTTAATGTTATTATTGATATTCTGATTCGTGTACGGGAATTTATACAATAATGTGAAGGTAATCTAATTATTGAAATTTACGTGTTTCATGGTAAAGAATAGGCAGGGATAAAGTTTAGGTCAATATTTATCTTGCATCTGTGTTGTGTAAGGATAGAGGTTATTTGTTAAGTTTAGAAATCTTTTTATCTGGAAAATTATCATCGAGCTCAAAAACGTGTTAAAAAAAAGATTGCAGAAACATTGTTTTCTGCACTGGAAGTGCCTATTATTTATTTATTAAAAAATCCCATTCAGTCCCCCTCCCCTCTCCTTTTTTTTCTTTCCATACACATCATTTGGGGTAGATTCATTTTTATTAAGAAACTTTACAGTGAAATTTAATAACACGCCATTCAATATCAAATTAAACCACTTCATAGCAATAGAGCTCTTAAAAGTATTCTATGCCACATTTAACACTAAAGTAAATAGATTTTAGCTATTATAATTCAATTTACATCGATTTAAACAATTTTTCAAAGAAATCTCTACCAAATTATTGTATTATTTTATTAAAAAAATCATTTCAAAATAAATATATATTCGAATAATTTTTTTTTGGAATTGTTCTTATTAAATGTATGACCCGTAATTCGCTCTCATACGTTTCAGAAGAAAAGGGGTTTTAAAACATTAAAAAACACCGCATATATATGCTTAACACCGGTACCATTTTAAAAAAAAATTTATTTAACCTATTAAATTAAAATAATTAGTTTCGCGAAGGAAAGTAATGAAATCTTTATTAATTGAATTATTTATTGTTAAATTCCATCCATTATTTTTTAAATTTAATTTTTAACCATTTTTTTACTTATGTAATCACAACGTTAAAAGCCATTTATTTACCTTTTTTTATTTTTTATTTATTTATTTATACTTATTGATGAGCTATTTTTTTTTCTGACAGACTTTATTCTTACCTCAACTTTCCCTTTTTCCTCATTTATTAAAACTATCTTTACAATTATCTCTCAATTCATTATTGGGAAATAAAATGAGCTTAAATAAAAATTTGTTCGAAATCACTTAACCCCTTTAAGTGCCGCCTGCGTATATATACGTTTCACTCCGCCAGTGTGTTAACTGCCCCAGACGTATGTATACGTCTTTCCAAAGTATATTTTATTTCCACTGCTATCAGAAAATTATTCCCAAGGCTTTAGAATGCAGCAAACTGACCTTGAGAGATTTTATAGAAGGATTTACTTATTTCAGATAAAAATTTGCTTATTTATGCCTTTTTATCCCCCTAACATACCGCTTACGCGCTCATATGTGAAAAGCGGTGGCCCTGTGGAGCAAATCGCGCAACTTTTAATTGGTAGTTACGGGGTTAATATATCAGTCTGAATGATATTTTTTCGCCTCCAATTATGTTTATTGACTACTAACATTATTTTTAAATTTTGCTTGCCTTCTTGAATACAAACAACTGTTACTCTTTACGTGTAATAGAATAGTACATTTTTTGATTTATAGTTTGGATGATAATTTAGAAATGGCTTAATATCACACAGACTCAATGGCGTAACGGAGAATGTTAAGGGCTCCCTGCAAAATGTGGCTTGGGGCTCCAAGCCTATCTTATAAAGGATTACGTACATGGTGTCAATCAGGCTTTGGGCCCCCTACATCTCCTGCCCCCCCCCCACGACGCGGGGGTGTACGTTACGCCACTGCCCAGACTTATTTGATTTAAAGCAAAATGTATTACATGTGATCACTTCCTGGTCCACGGTCTGATGTGTGAGTATGCGATTTCCTCTTTCGGGGGCCCGTGATCACACCGATGTGATTTGAATGGGGAATGAGATGTTTGGGATGATTATAAGCTATAAATTTCGGCTTGTTTTATTACAGTTGTGATTTTTTATAATTTTTTAAATGAAGTTAGATTTAAGAGGAAAACTCGGTTGTTAGAGAACGGGTTGCTGATTTATTTTTCTTTATTTCTAGCAGGCCCGTTTGATGGGTGTTTGTCCCAAAGAAAGTCAACTGAACAATTTGGAAGTGTCCGCCCTGGTGAGCCGCAACAAAATGTCGAGCTTAAACGTGCTGCATCCCCCGGCACCTCCCCAAAGGATCGACAGCAGACAGAGCTTCGCTGGGATGGGTGCCAGTCCCTGCAAAATGTCCCATAGCCCCTTACCGTACAGGACGGTCGAAACGGACATCTGAACGAACGCCAGTGCAATGCCCATACTTCCCACAAGCCTTTCGCCCAGACAGCAAGTCATGACGAAGCTAAAGAAAAATGAGAAAGTTATACATTTATCGAATTATGCAATGTCTTTTTTCCAACGCTTTTATACAATGATTTTGAAAACTGTAGGTTTATATACAATGAGCTGAGAATATAAGTCTGTGGCTGTAGCTATGTTCATTGTAAATGAAAATTGTAGCATTTTTATTCATGAGTAAGCTGTGAAATGTTATTACAATGGATTTTCAATTATATGGAAAGGCAATGAAGAAAGGCAATGAAGTCTAGAGCAAATCATTTTTTATAATTTAAGCAATCGTTATAATTTGTTATTTGTAAATGTGAAAAAACGAAAGTTTTCCAGATGGTAGAAATGTTTCTAAGCTCAAAGGCGGAATTAATTTAGTTACAGCTCCAAAAGAGGTCGTAATAATTTATCTATAATATCTAATTTTATAATTCCCAACAAATCAGACCCAAATGTGCGCTTCAAGCGGGAAAAACGTTATTTCAATGCATATTATTTTTAAAATACTTTTTATTTTTATTTTATCAGTTTTAAACAATGTCAGATACGAATGGCACCATTCACAAAGGAATTGATGATTACATGAACAAAATATGTATAATTAAATTAATTATCCATGAAATATTTCAGTTGCAACTCAGCTACTCGTACGTGATACTGTTTTGTTGTTCAATGAAAAATAAGCTGAACATTAAGAAAGAAAATGAAAGATACACATTGTGCAATATATACATTGGATACAAATGTGGCATTTTAAGGCTGTACCTGTAAGAGGATTTAAATCCCAGTTTCTCACTTTAAATATTCTTTGTAAATATTAATTCAAATATTTCAATGTAATATATGAATTCCTATTCCTGCAGTTATTTAGTAATGTCATAATTAATTAAAATTTATTAATGCCATACTCAGGTTTTAGAAGGATTTAAATAATGGAGTATGTGTTACTCGGTAAAAGTATGTTACTTGAAGTATATTATATACTCTTGTTAAAGTTTATATTAAAGGAAAGAGGTTTTAAGTATAATAATTAAATACAGAATTTGGGAAAGTTAAATGGAAAAAAAAGAAAAAATTACAAGCATTTTGAAGTATGAAATCTTACTCAAGCCAAATTCATAAATTAACTTTTTTTTCAATTTGAAAACTGTAAAATCAAGATAAAACAGCTGTTTTAAAATTAACTAAAATTTTACCATGAAATGTTGTTATATATATATATATATTTAAATTAGTTTAAATTAATCCTAACAATTGAAATTTCATTGTCCATGAAGGAAGCAATTAAGTCACAGTTTTTAAATATTCTAAATGTAGCCATAAATTGACATCTTTTTTAAGAAAGTTTGAAGTGCATCATGGATACTTAATCTGAAAAATCTGAAACTTCATTGAGAATTATTTTGCATAATTATCGCTTTATTTGAAATACATTATACGCCATTAAATTTTTAAAATTCAATATGAGTTGATAGAAAATTGCTAAGTCTTTATACTTGATAGTATACTTGATATACTTGAGCACTCATAAACCTTTCTCTTTTTGATTTACACTTTATATAATGACCTAAAACTATTACAAACCAGCTACTACTTTAAAATTAATTGATCTTTATATCAGATACTTTTTTAAAGAATTAGGTAAATAAATATGAGCAAGGTATATATGATTGATTTCATAAGGATTTGCCAAATTAAGTTTTTCTGAAAAAATTTGCCATTTTGAATTGATTTTTATAAATTAGAAAAGTACTTAATAGATTTAACTATTTCTTCTGTCTATATTTTGAAACTTTTTGATACAATCATGTATATTCCTTTGCAAACGCTATTTGGAACTAATCAGGGTGACTGAATTTTTGCTAACAACTTAAAACAATTTCATAACAATGAAACCTTTTTTTAAATAAAATTAAACTATTTAATGTTTGTTTTTAAATTTGTCTTATAAATGAATTATTTTATCATCATTTTGATTCCTCCGTCTTAGAATTGATGCATATTTTATATAGAATATTAAAAAATATATGTTAATGTAATAGTTTTCTCTCATTTTGCTTTAATGGCAAGGAAAAAGAGGAGACTAATTTTGAAAATCCTATGCTCTCGCTTAAATTCTTTGTATTTCATTAAGAATGCAATTTTTTGGTTAATGTAAGCCCAGTCTGTTTAATACCTCTAGATTGGATATTTAGGCAAAGATTCAATTGCTATCAATTATAAAATATATTCAAAGCATTCAACGTTTTTTAATTCTCTCAAAATATTAAACTCCCAATATAGTATTTACATGTTCTGGTATAGTGCAGAGATTTCTACAATAAAAGTATTATGTTTTTAAAATTTTGCCGAAATTAATTTTTTTCATCAAATTTTGATGTTTTTAAATTATACGTTTTATTTTAAATTAAGTTAATATCTTTAAGGATTGAGATGGTGCAACATTTCATAAATAAAATTTCAATAAATTATCCGTTATTGCGCTAATATACGAGTACATATAATTTATTTTTTTAATCTTGCTAGAAGCTTTTTTTAATTCATTATTTACATCAAAAGCATTAAAGCATGTTTGTACCTGAATTATTAAATTTGAAAATATATATGTATTTCATGCCATGGTTCCGCTTAGTTTTACATTCTTCGAGATTTTGCATGTTATTTCTATTTATTAAAGAATTTTAGATATCATTGTGATCGGTATTTTATATGTGATTGTCAAAAATTGATATTATATGAAATGCCTGAAAAAAAGTTTTTATGTTTCTATATTTTAATTATATTTATATTTTTATTTATATTGTTATATTTATATTTCTATATTTTAATTATATTTATATTTTTATTTATATTGTTATATTTGTATTTGTATCATATTTCGTTTTATGTTTTTGTTAATTTTTGGTTTTAAATATTTTTATAAATGTTATGTTTCATATAAGGATACCTTATTTTGTGTTACATAAAATATTCAATCCCCCAATAAATTGCAATGAGGAGAACTTTTATATACAAGGATAACGAAATTCGTATTTTTAACCTAATTATAAACCAATTTATTATAGTATTAATTAAAACACTTGTGAGAGTACGAAATGTTGTAAAATATTCTTATTTTAATATTAAACAAATACGTGTTCAAATATCGATTCTTCATTGTAGATAATATTTATGTAGGTTTAGTGGATGGTTCCGAATACATTATTTATCAAAATGAAATATTATTCAATGTATGATGGAGTACTTACGTATTATCACAGCAATCGCCAACGTTGAAGATAACTCGCCAAGTTGACATCCCCAATTTCGTATGTGTCGTGTGCGCTGAATTGGCGCAACCATGTGCTTCGTTTAATATAATGTCACCAATAGGTTGCGATAATACGTAAGTACCTATGATTGTCCTAACTGAAACTCTCCCTGCTGCCTAATACACTAAATACAACTCTCGGCACCATACTGAGTATTGCTTTATAAGATAGTACTCAGTACGTATACGTATTTGGCGAGATTGGTATGTTTTTCCTAGATGAAGCTCAACTCCCTCTTCACAACCATCGAATTCTTGTGCGTGCCTGTGTGGTTCCTCGAAACCGTTGGTGATATCAACAAAACAAAAACACTCCAAATGTTTTAGGTATCTTGTTAGCAGTTGTCAACAGAGCTTTGAATTTTATTCCATATGTATAATCAATCTTCATAAATAGCTGTGCAAATATGGATAAAAGAGAAAATATGTTTTTTCGCCAAGCTCGAATTACTTTTCCATCGCAACTTGTGAATTCACGTTCTTGTTTGAATGGAAAATTTGAAAATTTGGCGAGAAAAAGTATTATGAGTATTATCTTTGATCGCCGTCAATCTGATTAGGATTTTAGAATGTAAATAATGTGCTGCAATTGAATTTTGTTCCATATTTTTCGTGATATGTATATAAGTGTGATTGGTTATGAATGTGTTATAATTACCCTGTTTGTGTGGCAATAACTGTTTTGTGTGTATATATGCTTAAGGAAATAATTTGTGTTTCAAGTATTTATCTACATAAATCAAAAAAATTCATTCACATTTACCATCGTATATAATTTTTGTATATATCGTATATATATCTCCTGCGGATCACCAATAATTGTAGATAATGTATAGGTTATTAAAAATTTAAAATTAAGTAACAAAAAACCAGATCAAATGGGTCAGTTTGAATACAAATTATGAATATAGCAAAAATTGAGAATTAGAAAGAACAGTTATGATCAAAATTGTTATTGCTTATTTTAATATATGCTAGCATAATGCCACTTTTTTATTACTTAAGAATATTTGTCATGCATTACAAGGAAAAAATATATTATACTACTGATAAAAGTTAATGTTATACACAATGTTACTATGTAATAATTACTTAAAAAAATAGACAAAAAAATTATTTGAAAATATAAATGAGAAAATATATCTTATATAAAACTGCATAATTGCTTTCTATATATTGGATTTATTTAATATTTATAAGTAATTTGTATTGGTAAAATACAACTACATCCATCCTATATTTTAATTTTTTTTAAAAATTTTTTCAAACAAAAATGTAATAAATATTTTTGTGATAAAAATTTATGAAAAAAATGTATGTGTTTCTCACAAAAATTATGCTTATGTTTTCCTTTTTTAATTTTAAATCTGATTTCAATTTATAACGTATTTTATGTTTCATACTCTTTTGTACAAAGTGTAAACGTGTTTGCAATAGGCCTTACTAAATTGTAAAGCTTTGCAACTAAGTGACTCGTTTGTGCGATTTATTTTCTTAGAGAAAACAAAGCGCAATTGATTAATTTCTCCATTAATGAGATTTTACTTAATTGAAAACATTTATATATAATAATAACCATCTATATTGTATATATTAAATTGGGGTGAAAGATGTTTTAACAATCTGTCCAGTAAAGTTCATGAACTATTATAGCAAATAAATATATCCATTAATATGAAATCATAAACCTACGTGATTTAAATTCCATAAGTTAAATATTTCAAGGTGTTGCTTACTGAAGAGGCAATACATATATAAGAAGTGATACATTACATAAATGATTTAATATGGACATTATAAAATCAAAATTATAGTTCATAGAAAATAACTAAACATTTATTTAAAATCTATAACAAAAATAGAGATGAATTAAAAATGTTATGTAATGTACACATTGTTCCAAATGATACAAAAACATCTTGTTTTTGACAGATTTAAAAATATATTAGTAAAATCAAACTTGTGTGCCAAAATATACAAATTACTTATAAGAAAAAAGTTTAATTTTGCGTGTAGTATATGAAGATATTTATAAATGTAAATAGCATCATTTCATTTAATTCATTCAAATTGTTGAATTGTGTTCAATATATTAGATGAAATTTATACTTAGGTTTAAGAATAACAAAACATCTATACATATGTTCCATTTATATGAATTTGATTCTTCATCAAAGTTAAAGAAATATGTATTTCGTGAAATTGTATAAGGTTACATATCATATTTGTCCAGTTATGATCATATGACATGTATATATAACTGTAGCTTTTATTATAATAAAATTGTATAAAATCATATTTTTGTGAGTGTATTTTATTTTAAAGATTTTGCGAAACGAGAGACGAACATTAACTTTCATTTTGTGAAATGTCAAAGATTTGTGCAAACATCATCAACCATACATACATGTATGGGATAGCCATTTATGATTAAGTAAAATAAATTTTTTTAAAAAGCTGTAAATTAAGCTTTTCGGCATTATTTTATGTTGTTATCATTACATTAGGGCTATATAATGAACTAATGGTGTTCAGTCCATTGTTTAGCTCTAATCCATTCAATGAAGATTAGTCCATTGTATAGTTCTAATCCATTTAGTGAAGATTAGTTCATTGTAGATATCTGTTGAAGTTAGACAATGGAGCACTTTGATCGTATTTAGACAGAAATGGAAGACTATATTGTAAACTCCAGAAGTATTTGCTCTCTTAAACAGATATAACAATCTCGAACTAAGGTATAACTCAACACAACTGACTCAAAAATTGTTTTTGTTTAAAAAACAATTTTTTTCTTTGCTATTTTTGTTGAATTGCGATTCCATCTATTTGCTAGTGAGGAAAATCTGCCGTTTTTGAACAAGTATAATTCATCTGCAGCATGGGTATTAAAATCGTGGCCCGCGGGCCACATGCGGCCCACAATGAGCATTTTTGTGACCCGACCAATATATTGGCACACAATAATATATAAACAAATAAAAAAATTCCCCCGAAATGGGAAAGATAGTAGCAGACAAAAAATGTCAAGTGTCAGGATGTAAACATTTAATCTTTCTTATTCTTTTACATGTTTATTATATTGTATTATTCGAAACAACCTAAGTTTCCGTGAATATTGATTATTTTGTGGTCCACCTTAAGTCAAACCTTGTTTATTTGGCGAAAATTAGCCTCTGTGGTTTGTGTAATTTATTTTATAAGTTTGATATCTACAGATTTAGATGTATGGTAAATTGTCAATGCACATTACTGTCTTTGACAAAATTGAGCCTTAAATTTGTAAATTTCTATCATGCCTGTACTTTAAATAAGTTGTAAGTTAATTATTAGGGGATATTTTTAATACTGAGAACCCTATTTTAATAATATCAAATCCTCTTAGGTTTTAGTAGTTATTATTCCTTTCAAAAATATTCTGTGCGTGCACATTTAAGTGTAATTCAGTATTAATACAGATTTATATATATTAGTTATAGATTTAGGACCAGAAGATCTGGACTTCAAAATAAGCCAAAAATTATTAGTCATTTTTATGTGATTGCTGTTTTTATCAGGGCTTCGAATCGTAATTTTTTTCATTCCGGTTCAGCTAATACATACATATATATATATATATGTCAGGTTTGAAAAGATTAGCTTTAAAAAAAAGGGAGTAAGAAATAAAAATAGAGCGAACTCTTTATCATCGCGTAAGGATTTGTGGGTAAATAAACCTATTTAAAGGTGGAGCGAGCGCTGACGAAGGCGAACGCGTCTTGGAGAGAAGTAGCTGGTGGACTCCTGGCCGAATTACCGTCTATTGTTCTATAGTATGGCGCGCCAAAGGGACACCATGTTGGATTGGAAGAAATAAATAAGAGTTAACAATAGAAGATGTCTCATCATTTAACCCGCAGGCCTGGGGCCTGTCATATATATATAAGTCTAAGATAACTATAGTCATGATAGATTAATCTTAGCCACAGTAATAATACAGCAAACTCCTGGCCTTAGGAACCAGGATTGCAAGTTTAAACAATGCTTTTCGGCCAGCCAACCTTCACCTGAATTTGCCAAAACTCTGGGCCATAGGGAAAGCAGGAAATTTCTAGAGATGAGAGTTTAACTATTATTATAAATAAAACCATAATCTATTAATGTAAAACGATAATATTGTAACCTGTAATAATTACTAAAATATTTTTAAATCAAAGTTAAAACTATTAGATAAAGACTTACCACGTGAGTACTGCAAAACATATTCCCGGGCAATGGACAATAACAGTAACGCATAGAATTATTAAGTTTTGATAAAATAACATTAATACTATATATTTTCCGCCAAAAATAACGGTTTTCGGTTCAGTTCTGAATGAATTATTTCATTTTATGTATATTCTTTTTTGTACAAAAATATAATTCTATTATTAAAAAAACCATGTAATTCTATCAAAATTTAGAAAATTTATTCTTTTTTAAATTGGTACACCATGTGAATTGATACAATGAACCCACATGTACCAGAGAATGGCAAACATTGGCATTGATATCCATTATTAAAATTCCATTTTACATCTAGGTTTATGATTATGTCGATTATGTGTGTACCCTCGTTACTTGTCTCTTACCGCTTACTTCGTGCACTTAACCTTGCAATATTATGTAAAAAAAAAATATGTTTATTTATTTAATATATGAAAATTGCTCTAACTAAATAAACCAATATTTTTTTCGGTTTAGTTCCTGTTTTTGTTCCGACCAAAATAACGGTTTTTCCGGTTTCCGCTACAGTTCCGGTTCGAAGCTCTAGTTTTTACAATGGCTGTAAAGTACAGCCATTGTAAAAACTCAGACTAAATTGTAAAAAGATGAAACTCAGACCAATTCATACTCTTTAAGAATAATTTTTTTTAAAAATTTGCATTCGTAATTTTTATTTTTTATTTATTTATTTATTTATTTATTTATTTTTTTTTTTTTTGCATATGAAAAATAGAAAATCATAAATGTTAAAAACACAAAATAATAAAAGGAGTGCAAATCCAATGATAAAGAAATGATTTAAAGACATTATTTTTTTTAAGTATAATATTTTGTCTTTTTAAGACTCAGTCAACATATTGGATGCATATCACGTCACGAAGATTGGCCTTCACATCCGTGACAAAATAGAGAGCATATATATTTGTAGAAAGTATCATTTGTGAGTCAAGTACAATAATGTTATACTAATTATAAAATTTGAATTATTGATAGTAAAATTTGTACACCATCATGAATTTTATAAAAAAAAAAAAGAAAGAATTTAAAATTGTGCTCAAAATCTTTCTTGTTCTGATTCTTATATGTACAATTCAAAAATTACAATTCCAAATCAAAGAATATATTAAGAACTGATAAAATTTACTCTTAAAAACTAGGAGTTAATTTTCGTATGGATACAACAACGGCATGCTATTACACACAAATCAATATAACAACCGTCGTGTAGAAAGATTGAATGTACATTAAATATGGCGAGGCTGAAATTTCTCATTTTGATGTGGAACAGAACATAAGACTAACTTAGGTTCTCTCCTCTTCACTCGATCACTGATAAAATTACGAGATTTTGTAACGGGTTATCACACCAATTTCCCTTAACTTTCCTCCAGAATAGCGTTTCTCAAACTAGGATGCCCCCTAGAGGGAAGGATAACTCAGCGAGGAAGGCGCGAACATATTGAAAAAGTAGAAAACAAAAGATTAATTAAAAAATTATTAATTGAATGAAAGTAAACATACAAAAAATACATTATGACGTCAAAAAATAAAATTAACATTTACACTGATATAATTCACTTATATATGTATCAGTACTGCAGAGTGTATTTTATAATTAATTTAAAATACTAAGTTAAAATCGAGTTTAATAATTACCGGGGCCCCAATGGATTTGTCATACGTAAAACTTTTCTGACACCCATCTTGATGTATAATTTGTACGGTTTATAATTAAAACCTTAACTGCCGATTAAGAGATACGCAATTCTCTCCCCAATGCCATCGTTTTCTACGTATGCGCGCGTATGTGATGTATTGGGGGAGGGGCAGAATAAATAAGAGCAAATCCTCCGATAAAAGTAAATACTTCGCAATCACATTCAAGGTCGTTTTTTGCATTTCAAAGCCATCGGAATAATTTTATGGATAACAGTGCACAAAAAAGATTGTACGTTGAAAAGGTGTATATATACGTCCGAACATTTACTGCACAGGTGGAGCGAGATGTATATATACGCCGGTGGTACTTAAGAGGTTAAAGTCATATTGTTGTTTTAGTGTTAAAGTGTAATATTATTGAATTAGATGAATCTTTATTTGTATGGAGGGAGGGGCGATGAAAATTGTGACTGAATATTAGTTCACAAATATTGAAAGTTTGAGAAGCACTGCTCTAGAGCTTTTTTACTTCGATATTTGAGATGATGTGAATTCTCCTTGATATATACAAAGAAGTAATACTATTCCTTATTTCGGTATAAATGTAGTGAATGGTGAAGAGACTTGGTATACATATAGTATCAAATCAATTGTACAGGAAGTGATTAAGGAGTATTATTTTCTTTTTCCTAGGAAAATATATGTCGGTCACACATAGATAACAAATTTCACATGTGGTGCGTATTACAAACCAACCAGACGGTGTTTACGCAACCGAGATTTGCCCGACGACATTCCCGTCATTTGAGAAATCCCAGCTTCAGACTCTCAAATACACTCCTCAATATATCTGTCTGAGACGTAGATGTAATATGCGCTCAAGTTGGAATGTTTGAGGACCAATACCTGAAATTATTGTTTCAGTCGTGAGGAGACCCCCATCTCATATAGAGTCGTATGATTTGGAGACTATGTGACTCATATATAATTTCACCTCTACATATTGCATTGGGACATCACAAACCTCTATGTTCAACAGAAAGCACATGGTAAGAAAATTAAAATATACTCCTTGATGCATGTCTGAGAGTACTAATATATTATTTTTGTTACGCATATTATTATTCTTAAGAACAAACGGTACCCTGTACACAGTTTTTTATTTATATATTTATATGAAAATATATAAATAAAATGAATCCTACTTCAATACACGTGAAATATACACTTCATAAAGAAAACTCCCTTTTAAAATAAATAATTGTTTAAAATTTTTTAAAAACATTATAGTATTTTATAAAATTCCTACTATTTTAACAAACTTTAATATAGTTTTGAATATTTACTTTTGATTTTCTTAGAATTGTTTCTCCCAATTTTGTGCATAGAATTGATATAACGAGCGATTGTTTTATATCTACATTTTTTTTCGTATCGTACACTATAAAGAGCAGTATATATATATATATATATATATATAATCTACAAATATATACAAACAGTTATAAACCTAAGTATAACCAGTCAAGACAGAGTAAGAAATATTAGCCACAGTAGTACAATAGAAAACTATTGGCCTTAGGAACCAAGATTGCAGGTTAAAACAAAGGTTTTTGACTAGTCAACCTTCACCTGTAATTTGCCCATACGCTGGGTCATAGGGAAAGGAAGAAATATTAAGATAAATGTAATTATTACAAATAACATGCACACACATATATATACATATAACTTTGATGTTTTTTAAAAATATCTGTTCACATAAATCCTTATTTCATCTGCACAGAGAATCATCAAACATATTAACTATACAAAACAACAAGAAAACGTTTCAAATATTAGCATTTTAAATACACAAATATCGTACAAAATAAAAACCTGAAAAAAAAGTTATTTAAAATTTTAAAAGTCAATAAAATGGAAGATCTAAGTACAGACATAACATGTTCTAGTTCCTGTTTTCGCTTTTACATACTGTTAAATAACTGACTAAATAATATAGCTAGAGATATGAAATTTTGCCCACATATTTAGAAAAGTCGTACAATTAAAATGAGGTAATAAACACTCGATGTTTGGGTCATTTTTAGGGTAATATATCAGCTTAAGTGCCTAATAGCTATTTTTAAGCATATTATCTATAATTTTTTAATCGTATAGCATATTATATACTCTAACCCAGTGCATCTCAAACTTTCAATATTTGCGATCCAATATCCAATCATAATGTTCATCACGCCCCCCCCCCCACCAGACTATAACAATGTTTTGAATTAAATAATGATATACTTTGACTTTAAAACTACAGTGTGACTATAACCTCTTAAGTACCGCCTGCGTATACAATGACCTTGCTCAGCCGAAGCGTTAATTTCCCGGACGTATATATACGTCTTTTCGAAGTACGATCTGTGCACTGCTGTCCATAAAATTATTCCGAAGGCTTTAGAATGCAATAAAAGGACTTTGACATTGTTTGCGAAGGATTTTCTTATCTCAGAGGATTTCTTATGTATTACCCCCCCCCCCCATTGTGCGCCTTCTTGAAAAAAACGGCGACATTGGAGAGTGAATCGCGTAAGTTTAAATCCGTAGTTAAGGGATGAACTATAAACTGTACAAATTATGAGATAAGTGTTAATTTTTGTATATACTTTTGTATATGACAAGCCTAAGTCATTGAAATTATTAAAGTTTTTCTTAACTTAGTATTGTTAAATTAACCGTAAAATTCATTGTGCTGCACTGATGCATTTATAACTGTATTGTATCAGTGTAGATGCGTATTTTATTTTTTATTATGTCAGAATTTTTTTTTATTTGTTTACTTTCAGTAAATTAATAATTTTAATAAATTTTAATTTTTAAATAATTTTTTGACTTTTTAATATGCCAATAGAGTTATACCCCCTCCCCCTCTATTAGAGCTATAACACCACCCTACAGTTTGAAAAACGTCCTCTTAACCCAATCATTAATTTTTTTTAAAAAAATTATACATTTAATTAGATACAAATAAACCATTTATATCGTCTTCTATTCTTAATTAATCTTAAATTAAACCCAAAATTATCTTAATTCTATCAAAATTTAATCTTATTTAAAAAAACACCAATGTTTCGTCTTAATTGCCGCTCAACCATTTCTAGGGAAAAGACTCTTAAATCATCACTAATAGGACAATAAATATCTTCAGCGAGTTTCTGTTGTAATGAATCACTTATTTAAGGAAAAGTTTTGTGTAGTCAAAGCAACATGTTGGTATTTTTATCGTTAAGTTGCGAATGCTCATTAGAAAGTCAATCAATCCTAATTAGAAAGAGTCAAGCTTGTAAGAGACCTTATCGAACTTTCTGCAATTTTGAACTTTTGCAAGTGAACTTTTCTTTAAAAAAATTAAGTAATTAGTTCTAGGAACTCTGCATCACTGCAGTTGGGAAAATAAAGCATTTGAATTAAATGATGTTCAATTGCTGCATTCCATATTAAAGAAAAATGGCTGACGTGTTGTATGAATATTTTTTTTTTTAAAGAATTGAAATTTTCAACAAATGTTAAGGTATCCGACTACTACGACAACTTTTTAAAAAAAAATAATAGAGATATGGGGATTTTTTGTTGTTGTTTTTAGATTTGTTTAGTACATTTAAAGAAAAATATGCTAAAATTAAGTAGAGATAAAGAAGCTATTATTACTAAAATGGGGGGAAATGTGTAAAAATTTACAAAAACTAACATAAACGCCGCCCATTCTGTACCAAAAGCTTACGAACATAATTTTAATTTTTCTATCCTGATGTGTTACTATGCTATTCATATTTGAAATAACCTTCAGGGAAAGAGATATTTTAATTTTTACAAAAACTAGAGCACTTTATCTTAATTTTTATCTGAAATTGCTTAAAAGCAAGGATTATATAACATAACGAACTGTAAATTTTGTAAAAAAAAAATTATTGATAAATCTGAAAGTTAAACCACTTGTACTATTATACAGAACATGCGCAAAAAATTTCAGTTAATTATTTTCAAAACTTTTTTTTCGTAATCGCTGTTCCCGTTTGAGCATTTAAAAAAAAAACACGTTTCGAGTAAAACATGTTTTAAAGTATGATATATCTTGCTTAAAGTAATGGCATCTGCTTTTACAAAAACACTTGTAGTTTTTTTTTCTTCTGGTGAACGGAAGATAATAAACTTGGTACTTTTATAAAGCTAATAAAAGGACCAATAAAATACAATTTAAAAAAAAAATTGTCAATTTTTGGAAAAATTCACAATTTTAGGTTAGTCGGATACCTTAAATAAGTTTAATTACCAGGGCACACTAAATTAAACCTCTTTTTTTTTCATCATTACCTAAAAACACATATATGTTGTATGTAACCAATTTCTTGGTAACTATTTGAAAAAAAAGTATTATTTTTCAGTGATACCTACATGTGGAAACTTTTGAATTCAGAAAACAACAAAGTATTTTTATCATAAATTTTTATTTCATACACTTATTTAAAATTTAGCCGAAGGTGTGAAAAAATTTCCTATAATCCATTTTTATTTACATCGATAATTCAGCCGACAATTATTGTTTTGTATCTCATGCTGCGTATTTAGAAAATTATAATAGCCTGTTTGAATGATCTTGCGAAAACTCTACTTTTTAATCTGTTAAACACTAAAATCCAATTTAATTGAGTTTTTTAAGTAATGCAGTGGGACAATTTTTTGATCATGCCATGATCTTTAGTCCTTATAAAGTCCAAACGTGTAAGGGAGCTGATGCACATTAAATCTGTCCTAGCTGAAATCTTCACTGTGGCATGGTGTTTTAGAACTCTACATGCCTTAGCTGAGGTTAAACATATATGACCCACATTCATTTAAAATTGATTCTAGATTCTAAGTCAGTGGTATTCAATCTGCGGCTAACGAGTCTTTTAAAAGGCTCGGTCATGACCAGTGCTCTGAGAAATTATTTTATTTAAGTCAATGAATGTATTAAAAATTTGGTGAGAAATTCTTTGACAAGAAATTAAGTGAGGGGTGGGAGAAGAGAAAGGAAAATATTAGTAAATCCTCTGTAATAAGTAAAAGTCCTTCACAACACTATCAAGAGGTCCAAAACCTTCGGAGTAATTTTATGGATAACAGTGCACAGAAAAGATCGTACTTTGGAAAGACGTATATATACGGCAGAGGCATTTAACGCTTTCTCTGAGCGAAACTTTTATATGCGTTGGCGTCCCTTAAGCGGTTAATATCTTATTGTAGCTTTAGTGTCAATGCATATACATTCTTATTGTATGGATAGGGGCGCGATTAAAATTATGGTTGAATATTGGGACGCATATATTGAAACTTTGAGAAGCACTGGTTTAAACCATATTTTATCTAAATGAAAATAAAATTTACAATTGAATTATGTTGAAACTATGCCGTACATTTAAAGTAACATGGAATAATAAGAATGACCGACACGAATAAAATACGATAAGTAAAGTAAACAACAAGAAGTATGAAATACATTGAAATCAATTTAAGCAAGTTTCCAAGAATATTAGCAAATGATTACTCTTAGAGGGCAAGTGATTAATTGAATGCCGGTTTATTCTTAACATTCATTAAGAGAATTTTCGTTGACCCCTGAAAATTGAAGAGTACTACAGGATAATTAAATCACTTTTAGGGCTATCAATTAAAGGTTGCATAGCATTTTCTTAATACATAATTGGATCTTTAATTACGCATGGAGATTTCGCGTGTAAGTCTCACGGAAATTTTAAGTATCCGGTAATGAATAAATTATCATAAGTATTTTTAAGAGAAGGAGGAAGAATTTTTATTTCTTAGATTATGATTATAAGTAGTCTAGTAAAATCCCGTTCCAGAACCTTCAATTAATAAAATTATTATTTAAATCTACCACAATGCACCCTAATTTGAAAATACTTCAGTTCTAATTATCTTACACTCTCAAACCTCAACTGTAGGTTAAAATATATTCAATAAAAATTCTGTAAATGTAGGCTAAAAGAAACTTTAATGTAAAAAAAAAGAAATATCTTACTATACACTTAAGACAAAGTTGCAATTATTTAAGAAAAACTGCAATCCAACAATCAAATAATGTTGTTAATTTTTTTAGCAAAAACTGTGTGTGTATTAAGAATAATATGCAATTACATATATATATATATATATAAGGGTTGCCCAAATGAAAACTAAATAAGTGCAATTGTGTCAAAATGGTTACAGCTATAGCACCATCACCGAACATGGATATAAAGGGAGGTAGGAGGTGTGCACCGCGCATACGACGTGGAATGACGAAACTAGTTCTTGGTAGAGGAAAAAAGATCAAAACTAAAGTCGCGTGCTCTTCATGGATGCGTCCACATCGGAGCAATGCGCGGTAGTATAGTTTATGTTTGTAGAAGGTGAGTTGAATGCGGACATCTATCAGCGAATAGGGTCAGTCAATGGCTAGCACTGCTTAATTTGAACAATTGGTGCAAAGTTTTCATGAAGGGTGGCAAGCGATATAAGATCTTCATGCCAAACATCTCCGGGAAGCCCAGAGAACCTTGAAAAATTTGTTAAAAAGTGTTGGAACATCCACCGTACAGTGCGGATTAGTCTCCCTGAAACTTTTAAAACTTTTTTCTAATTAAAATAACATTTTGTTTCAATTCGGGTGAGAGAATGATGAATATTAACGTCGCGATGTTAATATTCCCTCACTCACTCCTACTAGATTGGGAGTATTCTATTGTTGACTATCTTGGGTTTTACGAAATAATTTTATACTTGTTCATTAGCTCAATGTCTTGCAAGACTAAATAGTTTTCTAATGGAAAATACACCTTTTTGGATTTGTGGGGAAAACCCACATATAATGAAGAAAATGAAGCAACATATCAACATATTCTATGTTAAAATGTAAATTTAAGCAAGGTCAGCTTCTGAATGTTCTGTTGCGAATTCTCATGCAAAATACAGTTTTCTCACACATAGCCATAAACATTTTAATTGCATTCAGATCCCAGTTACTATCAGGGTGTAGCTACCACCGTATCAATGATACGGAGCCCCAAGTTACAGGGGCCTCAAAATGCGCAAGC
>BMAO01000171.1:0-23117 GCA_019973975.1 Trichonephila clavata | reverse complement strand
AGATAAATTCAAAATTTAGCCACATATATAAAATCTTTCAAAAGGAATACGGTTTTACGGTTTAGCATATATGAGCCCCATTTACAAAATAAATGATGCTTTAAATGTATTGGATGTACTTTTATGTATTTATAAAAAAATATAATTAACACAATTATTTTTTTTCAGTTTTGCAGAAATCCTGGTGAAGCATGGTACATTCCATTTGTGATGGATCTCTTTAAAAAATATAACCCTTGTTTATGCGGAAAAACGTAAGTGTGTGTAATATCCAAATTTAGAAAACTCCCATCTATTTTTCATGTTCTAAGAGAGTTTTAAAAGAGGAATTTCATAGCAATATTTGATAAAAACATAACTTAACTGCCGGAAAATTCACCTATAATATAAAAAGGAGGAGTATTTAAACATTTTCCGCCAGTTACATTATCATAGGTTTAAATTATAAATCAACGAATATCAGATATTTAAATTGGGGACATACCCCGTTTACTGACGGCTTGATTGTTAACGTAAGTCTTTTTTTGAAGCAGCACAAACACTATTCCTTTGATGGGTGGACCATGGAAAAGTGAAGTAAATCTTTAACTGGAATACAAATGTCCTGGTTGATAATTTTAAAACACTAAGCTCAATGAATTAAGAAAGTACTTAATGTAATGGAAACAAACTTTGTCACTTCATGGAAATCTGATTTTAATATCATAAAACCATCGATAATTACAGGTACAATTTATAAAACAGTAATTTGAAAGAAGACTAAACAAGAAATTTCGATAGAAACAATTGAGGATAGTAACAGACGATGCAACATATAAAAAAATATCGAAATTAAGATTAATTTTTCTGCAGTTGAATTTCTGTCGGGAACACAATAGCTGATTCTTCAGGTCTTTTTGTAAACGTGAACATAAAAAGAAATAAAAAGTGTAGTCAAAATAAGATCTTCCAACTGCTTCGCAGAAATCTTTTGACTTATTGATTATATCCATATGTACTAAATCTTCTGCGTATTCTTCGGACTATTTAGTTCCATACACTAATGAGTTGAAAAAATCAAAATCCAATTACATTATCATGGAATATACTTCAAAATTTGATAAGGAATAATTTCTGCTTGCTAAAACATGCTTTCTCCTTTCAAGATCAATGATAATTGACCTATGTTTCAAAAACGTTTTAAGATATGTCAGTCAATTTTTGATTCACATTATATTAATGACTATGTCACCCAAATAAAATTCAAAATCAAAATGTGTTAACCATACATTGCATGGCTTAGAAATTAATTTTTCTTTTGCTGCCTGTAGTACTGCTGAATAAAATTCCGAAATATTTGAATGATACAAACAAAAACGACTGTTAAAAGCAACTCGCGGTTTTATATTTTTAGTCCTGTGATTCTCTCATTTATTATCTCCGTAGAAAACTTATATCAGCCAATATCAGGAAAAAAGTGCTGATAAATTTCTTGGAGATCAAAACTTATTCCACGTGCGTCTGAAATATAATTATTAATAGCAAACATTTTTTGAAAGAACTGAATGCAGTTCATAAGCACACGAAATCTTAATTATCCGATTCGGACTAATGTATTATAAAATAAAAAAATGAACTCATGAAATTTAATATGTGTTAATTAACTGTACACGGCGATTTCAAATTGTCATTTGTAGTGCTCTTCTTTTAAGATCAATGTGACAATTATTTACATTGAATTGCATGAGCACGCTTTAAATCTTTCTAATGCTGTGGAGCATTATTGTAGTTATGATAAAGAAATTGACAATTAAATAACTAAAAGGATGCAGTATTAATTAGATGTAGTATTACAGTATTTTTAGATGAATAAAGTGTCTTTGCGATTTTATCCTTCGTAATCATTCGCCACGAAATCTTGAAAGGGACATATATATGACGGATTTTCAAAACAAAATCTAATTATAAGATCTCCACATTTACATAATTATTTCGTTCTATGTACATGTCTTCCAAGGGATTCACTTTTGTAATAAATTATGCGAAGAAATACTTTTTACTTTCTCTGGGTCCTCTTTATGTACGTTGCAAAACATAATGGAAAAATTTAATGTGAATCAAATGTAGTGAAGAACGTAATTTTTCTTCTACTTTAAAAAAACCAGTTTCCACATTTCGTATCATTCTTCAAATGATTGAATTAATGCCAGTCTTAGGAGCTTCCAAAATTGCAATATATTTTTTCCGTATAATCTACATAACTAATTATCACGAAAGGTTTATGATATCATATATTCAAAAAAGTGACATAGATATAAAATACTACAATGTGACTGATCGATAGATGAACTCAAACACAGCACGAGGAGTATTCTTCAGAAAATCTTGGAAGACTTGTTAAGTGAACCATGGTTAATTGACGAAGAACGTACCTTAGCTGGAACACAACGGTCGTAATTGATTTTTACTAAATGCCAAGTCATGTGAATAAATTAAATGCGGAAAATCACGATAATGAACCCAGTGTCTCTTTAAATCTTATATTAATATTGCTGAAACATTCGTCAAGATATAAAAATTCAGAATATGATACAAATCTGTATAACTGTAATAAAAGTGAAAATACTCCATTTTAAAATCAAATTGTTAAAAAATGTGTCTGTACAGAAACAAAGAGAAAACATTCCATATTAAAATCAAATTGTTAACATATATGTCTAAACCAGACAAATTGAGACCATTCGATATTAAAATCACATTGTTAACAATTATGAAAGAATAACATAAACAATACTTCTGCTTATAACAGCATTCTAGATTGAAAATCAAAGTAAATAAAAAATTATGGCATCCGATTCATTATAAAAAAA
This sequence comes from Trichonephila clavata, assembly GCA_019973975.1. NCBI lineage: Eukaryota > Metazoa > Arthropoda > Arachnida > Araneae > Nephilidae > Trichonephila > Trichonephila clavata. Next base: position 20,268 of record BMAO01000171.1, on the reverse strand, counting down.
ATATCACAAAATTCTGCGGTTGCATTTTAGAGTCGGTTATATTTTATCTCGTTGAACGACTTAGTGGTTTTGATTAATGTGTTGTTTGACTCATAATCGCTAATAAATATAAATGAACAGAATATAAAGATAGAAATGGGTATTTGCGATCCCTATCGGATGAAGTTGCATCAGTTCAAGCAAGGGGGAAACCTGATGGAATAATACATATTATTCATGATGGCGAAAGTAAGTTTGAGAAAGCGATTAACATGAAACGTTTAAGTTGAAAGGAACATTTTCAAATGCTGCCCAGTAACTCCATCAAAAAAGACATTAAGCCATAAGTATACCACAAGACACACTGTGATGAAGATGGAAGATGGAATCTATCAAGATGGAAGATTTTGATCTACGAAGGGCAATAAAACTACTATAATTTTAACGAAATACGGCATTTTGCCAGAAAATATGATTCCTGTAATATTAGCGAAAAGTGTGAGTGGCTTATATCCTTTATTAAAACTTACATACATTTATTTTAGTTCAGTTTGTGAATGGATTTTTCTCTAAATCAAAGAAAATTTGAAAAGTTTCTTAAAGTTGGTTAGTATACTTTCTCTTAAATATATTGTTCACTAAAATTAGGATTTTAATTGTGTACAACAAAAATAATGATAAAAAAAATTATTGGTCTCCCCTCAGTCTTTCGGCGTGTTTAATAATGTCCATATACAGTGCGTGCCACTACCGGCGTAAAAAGAAAACCTTATGTGGATTTATAAAGCAAATAAAAAGATAGAAATTATCAACTGTAATTTATTCTATTTTCTTCTACCAGAAGGCTCTCAAGAAGCAATTGAATCAAAATAATCCTTAACAATTGGGTTTCCAAAATGCTTTAATTTTAACTTACCTCCTCGGTGTGATACAAATACCTTAATAGAGAGCTTTATAAAACGAATTCAGATCCGGTAAATGAGTTATATCTCGCTAGTTTTTTCCGATTTGAACAAAATTTGAGTGAATTAGTTGGCTTCTTCAAAGATATCTTGCTGACCGACTTCACTACTACTCTTCTAAGAAGGTGAATTTACCCTAAAAAAATACATTTCGTTGACAAAAGTTAAACAACCACTTTCATGGCGTTTAAGGAAGTTGATTTTGGACACTTCTTTTTGACTAAACTGACAAGCAAAAGTTAAATAATTCCTTTCAGAATCTACAAAATAAATCTATCCAAGAAGTAATAACTTTTCTAAGCATTATGTGAGCTACATTTAAAACGAATCGCTCAAATTATGGAACTTAAAAAAATTATCCCCTGATATGTTTTACATTTAAATCATCCCTCTTTTTCTTATCTTACTTTAGAATTATCAGACCAATGTAAATTGGATTACCGGAGATTCAATAGAGACAAACTATAAACATACAGTTGATTGTGTTTGTTCTTCTGAATCTTGGCTTTTAAATGATGGATCATTATTTTAATGTATTTTCTTTAATATATAAAGGCGCAGTTGGAAATTCATAAACATGTTTTTTTTTATAATAGAATTTATAAATACCCGTGCACCACAGAGTATGACAAGGAGCTTACAGAAGTAAGTATGATACAGACACAGACGTAAAGAAGAAAAATTGGTAAATAATTACAAATATTTGTAATAAATTTTTGAGTCTTTGTAAAAATTTTCATATTTTACATCAACATTACTACAATCGCATGAAGATGACAAATACACAAATTAAATTTGCTGAAAAAGTTTTTAAAGTTACCATGACTAGTGAGAAATTGGGTATTCTGTAATTATTTTAAAAATGGTAGTAATTTTAGGAGGAAAGTAAACAATTTTTGGGTGGAAAAAATACGTCTTTTCTTTTCCTCCAATAAACCGCGTAACAACGAGCATGACTTTAGGAAAAACGGAGGCACTGCGAATGAATTATAATAGTAGGTAATGGGTTAAAATATAAAGTCTCCGCTATTTTCTACAAGCATGTATCCTCGGAAAGATTACAAAGTATCCCTTTCAAGGGGACTTCAGTACAACGTTTGTAAAAGGGTTCCTTTATCGTTTTCTCTTGAGATTTTAAATAACAAAACAAAGAATACAATTCAGATTTTTGGAAAAGCGGTAGAAATGAAAGGAGCTATATTCTAATGTATATTTTTGCCACTTCAATAACTTAATGGAACTTCGCACAATCCAGATTTATTTCAGATTTTCTATAGAAATTATTTTTATTCTTTAAATATCCTTTCACTGGATCCAAATATGTATTCTGTACCTCAAAGACACTGATGTTAATTTATATGTATATAGAAGCCCCAATTTTTTTACACAAGAGATATAAGATTACGAATCTCTTAAAGCCATGCTACAAATTCAGTTATAAAGAAGTATAATATTTCTTATGCACACGAATTTCTATTGCTTCATGTAAAGATAATGTTTTAAAGAATTTTAAAAGTCTTAGTATATTTGTAACATTGTGAAGAGAAAAAAAAAGCTTTTGAAAAATTCAATATTTGTGTGATAATCACACATTTATCAATTACTTGGAGGAAAACATCATTTCCTTTCAAGAAAATTATACAAAAATGTCTTGGGTTCATTTAATTATTTTTATTAACTTCACTCTTAACCCGCGATCACTCGCGCGGGGTGCTGTGTACACCCCAGAAACAAGAAACGCTTCCTAGAATTCCACAAGAATGCGCAGAACCACGATTTTTTCAGTAGCTGCATAGTTTAGATCATTGAATCTTCAGGCTAGATGCAATCACTCTCGCTTTGACGATTGAAACGTAATGAACTTCAAAAGTTTACCTAGGATGCTGAGAGCACCCCGCGAGTGATTGAGTTATATTTTCGTACTCGAAGCATCTAAAATAAGGTAAGTGTTTCACTCTTTCCGTTAATATTTTCTTTTCAAATATATTAATATGCATGTATATTTTATTTAAAATTTCAACAATTGTAGTATAAAAATAATGTAAAAATTTAAAATAATTGTAAAATAATTGTAAAATATTATTTTTTGTTCAAATGTTTTTAAACACTTTTCAGAAATTACGACAAACATTCCATGGGAAATGGAGCAACAGTGACTCGGTCATCTATTAGACACTATATCGACAGATTCTGTGGATGAACTAAGTGATTTCGAAGACACTGTAATTTCAGAAGAGCACCATAATAAACAATCTGTTCATCTCATAGATGCGGCACAAGAATTGGAAGGAACTTTGAGCAAGAAACAACAAATAAATTAACGGAAACAAATAATTGACAAAAACTCAAAAGGGGCTTTACTGACACAGAAGTTAGTAAAAAGAGCATTGATTCCCCAAAAAAGAGGTTCTGCGCTGTTCGTCCATGGTTAAAAGATGTAAAAACCAATTCATTTTGCCTTTAATGTAAGAAAAATATGTGCCTAAACCATATGAATACAATCTCCTCTGAAAGTTTGGAAAATGATTAAAATATTTCTTTTCTACTTTCTTCTATCCTTAACATTAATTACAAAGTAAATTTATCACTGGAAAAAACGTTTTACTTGTGTTTTATGAAAAAAATATAAAATTACATGTTTTAAAATGAAAATCTTGTAGGTTTAGTTTAAATTAATATTAGTCTTATTTGTGTGCAATAAATTTAATAATTTTATTTGCATAATACAAAAAACATCTCGTAATTTATAAATATGTATCATAATTGACTTAATTTTTTTTTCATCTTTTAATACACGTGTTAAAAGTTTGGGTTGTTCTCTACACCCCAAGAGTAAAGACGGTAGCAAAAACAGGCGCGAGTGACCGCGGGTTAAAGGCCTTGTGGTGACAGACCTTGCAATATTAAAAACGTTTTAAGCAGATAAATGAATTGTAACTTCCTTCCGAACCTTCTTAAATTTAAATCTAATGGAAGCCTGCAGGAGGAAAAAGCGTGTTTTCTCAGGCAGCCTGCACAGCAGCGAGTAAAAATCAGATATAAAGATTTATTTGGTACAATTGGTCATATTCATTCATCAACATTATTAAAAAAGTATACAATCTAATCCTTAGCCCAATCAGATTCTAGGCAGGGAAATAAATGTTGATAAAGCTGATACATAATTTGGGCCAAGCATTATTTACCTGCTTGTAATCCATATTCATTCTGAAATATATTTCATTTACTTTTTATATTTCTCCCTTAGTCCTGCATTGTTACCTCATTCTCTTGGAAGAGAGAGGTCCTGAGCGGAATGGGTGAAGTACATCAGAAGTGTATTTATTCTCTTGGTAAAGTTCCCGAAGGCGTGGAGGCCATTCCAATATGATCAGCTAAATGCATTGCAGGCATGAGGCAAAATTTGGTGCCTCATGGTCTTGGACTTCCTGAAAATGCATCTTCCATCCTTCGTCATGACTCCTTTGTTTGAGAACTATGAACAAACTGCATTGTCCGTCAACTTTATAAAACATTTCGTGAAATATTGTATTGGATGTTAATAAAGATGCAATCGTAATCGAACAGAATTCAGGTGTAAATTAACAAGAATATCAATTAGTCTTTTCAGTAACAACGAAATTTAGAAAGCAAACAATTTGGATAGATAACGATATCCGCAGTACAATACGGATGAAAAGGTATGATTATTATAATATATAAAATCATTGAATTTCTTTCAGTAAATCACTCTACTTCTGAGTTCTACCTATGTAGTTATTTTTATGTAGAGGTATGCACATTGGGACAACGTTTTTTCAAAATGCAAATTTATCTTCTCAATAGAAAAGAATTAAAACCATTTACAAATCACTCTGAGTGAAATAATTCTTATTGAAAATTCTTACTGAGAATAAAAAGAGATTAATAGATCAATTCCATTGGAATCATATGTTTTATTATAAATACTACATTAAACGCGTAATTGTGACAACTGTCATGCAAAAAAGTACAAAATTATTTTCCTTTTTATATATATTGTTGGACTATATTTTGTTACTATTTATTCATTATTTAAACTTAATTTTGCCAGTAAAATAGTCTAACAAAAAATGTCACATTTTTAGAAATTAAGCAATCCCAGGTCTACCTTTGAAATAGAAGTTCAACGCCCTATCAATTGCGCTACAGTTACGCAAGGAACTATTATCCTTTCTATGCATACTGATTGAGTGTTTATTACTTGTGTTTGTAACTATTTAATTCTTTTTTAATATATTTAATGTGAATTAATATTTGAAAAAAAACTTATTAACATCAAGTGTCATCCACTACAAGTTTTAAAAAATGTATTTGAACTTGAATGGTTAATAGAAATTATTTTATTAACGATTGAAAATTTGAACAATATACATACAAAGAGAGAGAGAGAGAGAGAGTGAACTAATAGTTGGAATTGAAGAAGAATATTGGGAGAGCTGATTTTGTGTGAAGGGAAGGGATGAGAATTTATACACACGATAATAGTCTGTGCAACGCTGGACCATGCATCAGTATCCATTATCGGCTATACAAGAAGCGCCTTCACTGGTATTATGATACGACAGTTTGAATGAAGTGTATCGGAAGCCTGAGGTAAAGTTGTCTCCTCCGAAATCTCCTAAGAAACTCGAACTTTCTCTATAATGTTAAAATAAAATTTTTAAATGCTTGTGTTTAAAAATAATAAGTTTCAAAACGAAAATAAAAATAAGACCTGCACATCACAATTCTCAAATCTGTCCACTCTCTCAAAACGGATATCGCAAACAAATTCGAATCAAATTTAGAATGCTACGTAAAAAAAAAACTCCAAAAATAGCTGATACCTAGAGAGAAGATTGTATAAACAGTGTGAAATGTGAAATAATTTAAATTTTAAATTAAAAATATCAATCCTTTGAGCAAAGTTCTGAATTTGAGTTTGATTCCTCTTCTTCTAATAATGCCGTAACTGTTAGTTGCAATAGGCTCAGATAAGGCTTATTCTTTTGCTGAAAGTGAAAAATAATGCAAAAGAAAAAGTTAAATCGGTTGTGCACACCTGGTGTCATCATGCAAAAATTTCGAACAAAAATCTGCGAATGTATGAAAAATTGTAATACAAGATATAATTGTGTCAGTTTACCTCAACTTTAAGCTATTTTGAAAAGCCGCTTTAGTAATGTTAGAGAAATTTTAAGAAAGTGGCTTTAATCGCTTTTTTATTTTGTTATTTGCTTGTACTTTTGAAATTTTATACCTTACCATTCGAAATAAAAAGAAAACTTTACAGCAGAAAATGTTATTTAGTCATCATAAAAATTGTAATACATTGGAAAGGTATGAGAGCTATCACGCCTTCTTAAGAGATATCAAACCTCCCCCCCCCCCGAAAAAAATATCCAACAAGTAATTTGAGAGATCTCTCAGAAGGCTTACAAAAAATCTCTTTTGCATGCTCTTGTCCGATAATTGTAAAATTCTCACATTTTAATTAATTTTGAAAAAAAAAAAGGATTTTCCTCTAAGTCAGCAGCGAAAAAAAAAAAAGCATACGATTCCGATTTCCAGAAAACGTTTGAAAGGACAGGTAGAGGCATGGTCTTAGTTCAATGCATAGCAACTTTTCTTATTCGGAATGGAACACAAAATTAATCAAAATTACTAGAATATGATGAAAGAGTTATGAAAGATCAGTTTGAAAGATGAAAATTATCTTAACCATGATAAATGAACAAAATTAATTCCAAGTTCAAGGTATCAAAATTTTAAACAATCCATTAAACTTCAGAAAAAAAATCTGAATAATTCATAACCATTATTTCCTGAAATAAACCTATCAGGTTTGTCTACTCGATTGCACATCAAATTAACAAATAATAGAAAAATAACTTAGTTGATTCAATGTCGTAACTTGAAAGCCAAAATCTCTGTGGACCAAAAATCCACAAATGTATTTAAAAAAAAACTGAATTACATAATCCCAAATCAAACATCCACAATTCTTAAACATCATCCATATATTCTGCCTTTTATTATAAAAAAATTCCTAAAAAGTTAATACGCCGAAAAATTTCAAAAGAATTAGCTTTTGCATGCATTAAAAACTAGGGTTCCCTCGTCAAGATGAAGCATAATTCACAAAATTCACAACGAGATTTTGAAGAAATTATAGAAAAAATCCATTGATCCTTCAAACATTTAAAATTATTAACTTCTCGCAAATCAAATTCAAATAAATATTTAGTGACCATAAACTTCACTGTTTCGAAAGTTAAATTACCATTATTTTATGATGCTCCATTGAAGAATGATCTTGAGAATCTGACTGAAAGATAAGATATTCAAACATTCGATCCTTAAAACTCTTTAGTGGTTTTATATTTCTTTCTAAGATTCTCATATTACATTTTGGTTCTTATTGTGTTTGATACGCGAATCAGGTTCATTGCAATTATGCATCCTTATTTAAAGGTAGTTTTCAAAACATTCCTTTCCCCGATCGCAAAAAAGAGGATTTAGGAATGACTCACATTCCTTTAAGATACAGCAATACTTTGAAAAATAGTGGAAGAAGTGCAAAGTACGACGCCAAAGATATTAATTCCCTTTGTCTTTTTGCTAGAGACATATTTTATTAATGCACTTGAAAGATGCAGCATATATAATCTAATCATAAAAAGATTTACTAAACAAGAAACGCTATTTATGTATTTATCAAGATTACCAAGTAAATGAATTTCTGAAGAGAATTCGGCTTAAAAAAGTATGTGAATCTTTGATAAAATAAATTATTGTGTCAAATGTAAAAGCATTAAAGCGATTGATTATTATTCGGTATTAGTTTCATACTTTTTTATTTAAATGAATTTTGATGGTGATTGAATTACATTAAAAATCATAAACAGAACACAGGAAGGCCTCGATCGGCCGTAATCCCGGAAAATGTGTCTGCCATACGAACAATGTCAATGAATGAAAGTCACTGTACCTACTAAATGATACATAAAGAAATTATAACACTGAATCCGCTGCCATATAAAACATTATTCATATAGAGTTACGTATGAAAAAAGTAGTTTGCCGTAGGTTCCACATAATCTAATTGAGCACCAAATGGAGGAACGTATCAGTATCAAAATTGAAAAATAGTCTCAAATGTGGTTTATCGATATACAATTTTTACGAAATTAAAACAAATTTAAAAGGAAAACTAAAAAAGTGAATAACTACCGTAAAATCAGGCGTATAACGTGCACTTTGAACACAAAAAATGCGATCGAAACTTACGGATGCGCGGTATACGCCGGTTATGAAAATGACAGCTTCAAAAAAAAAAGTAAGCAGAAAAAAATAAGGCTTCTACATATATCGAAATACTGTTTATTTAAGAGAAATGATATTCTTTATGAACGTAAAGGGTTGTAGCTCTTGAAGTATTCTATTTTTTTCTACAACTGAAATAATAACTCGAATGAAAGACTTCAAAACAAAAAGATTATTACACACACATATTTCTAGTTTCTTCGTAAAAATGGGGGTGCGTATTATAAGGCGAATATACATAAAAATGAAAAAAAAATGAAGCTTGAAAGTATGGGGTGCTTCATACGCCGGGTTTTATGGTAGTATTTTATCAGTATTAAAACTTTAAAAGCATGCATGAAGATGTAAATGCTTTAAATAACCATTCAACTCATTTTTCACCCTTCGATTCTAAGCAGCGCCCAATTTTCAGTAGCATTAGCATCAAGTTAAAAGTGTGCTTAGATTCGAGTAAATATTTTTATAAAATACGAAAGGAAAAAAATCGAATGATAAGAATAAATTTCGTTGAATAGAGGATGCACTTCACTATTTGGAGGCTATTTTACGAAGAAAATCGTAAAATATCCTCTTGGTTCCAGGAAAAAGTTCGAGAAATAGAGAAATTCGTAAAATTTAGATCCGGCTGTATTGTATACTTTCTCTTAGTTCACTGCACCTACGACACTGGTATACCACAGCACCTTGAAAAAATTAGAAGTAGCCCGTACCCTGGAAAAGTATGCCCAACCCTGCATTACACTGTCACACACAGGAAATTTTCAAAAGGAAGGGGGAGATCCAGGTTCAAAAATTACAACTCTCGTATCATACTCCAATGCGCCGCCGAACATCTTCCCCTGATTTTTGTCGATTGGTGGGAACGAAAAATGCTAAAAAAAAAGGCTGCAGATTAAATAATTATCATTAACTAAAGAAGTTAATTTCTAATGACTAATATATCGGTAAATTTTACGTACTATTTATACATAGGTTTATAGTCATTTAAAAAAAAATTCAAGGGTAATGGCAGGGAGTCCGGATTCCCCTCCTTGTGTGTGCCACTGATTCATTCACTCTAGTAAATATTAACTAGGGGTTTTACAATTATCTAGTCTGTCTTATGTCAAATGCTCACCCTTTCCCCTTATCTAATCAAAATTATTTTTGAATTTGATATTTATGTTTCCTTAGAATTATACGAATGTGTGTCGAAGTGTTTCTTCATAATTGCATTATTTATTTCCCAATCAAAAATTTTTCTTTTCATAAATGATGTAACACCATTTTATAAAATACCTATTTAATTTGCCTGCGGATTGCGTGAAAGTCACTGAGCCTTTCTAGGGGCTCCGCGAAAGTCTCTCATCTAATGTTAATATTTCCCTCTTTAGCAGACTGAATGATCTCGTGGAAAAACTGAGAGATGTAGATGTCTTAGAATATATAACTAAACTATCTCCAATAAAAATAATTACTAGAACATCGTGCCAATCTAAAAAATTAATTCAGTTTATTATTATTTACAACTACAAAGCCATTACTAAAAAACGGGATATTTTCAAACAAGATATAAATCATTGGCATGGCCAAGTAATTTCAGTGCGTTTTTCACATGTTGTATTTTACAATAATGCAACTAATGAACTTTTTACTAACAGAAAGTAGTGTACTGTACTAAAAAAAATTAAAAATGATTAAATTTAAATATGATTCAGCTCATCTAGGGCAGAAATGCTGAAAACCCGAAGTCAATTGGTTGCTTATTGGCTGAGAAAAAGGTATGACAAAATATGGAACGAAGACGAAATTTGCGTCCTAATAGCGCTTTTGTTCCACTACGTGAAAAACGCGCTCAAAACATAGAGGGCAACACATGAGCAATGATTAAGAACTGAATTCATACGATAAAGTACACGAATTAATTAGGAAGAAGAGCATTTTAAATAAGTATACACGGTAATATGTGTTTAATTGGATATTAAAGTATGATGGATTTCCCATGCACGGCCAAACTGAACTGATCGCTTCATTTATATATCCGGAAAGGAAAAGAGAGGGCGATATCACAAATGTTGCTCGTGCTTTTCACTCCATGTGGTCAAATTTACATCCTAAGTAAGCGTATCCATAGAGACAGGTGATACAAGAGCTGGAACAGCTGTATGGCTTAAATACCAACGATGCCATAAAATACATGAAAATGCAACCGAATAGATTCAGATTCTTGCACATGATAGGTTTCCGTATTAAGCAAATCTTCATGCCTTACAGTTACTGTGGTATCATACTATATGTATCACCATCGAAATATGCGAGTAAAGCGTATACTAGGAGAATACACATTTTAAATATTTTTGAGAAAAGGCGGAAAGGGACGATGACGTGTTTTTTACTCCTTTTGAAAATCAGTGCAAAATCATTGAATCTCTTAACGAAGTGTAACATGAACCAACGCAGGAGAGAACTAGCCAGGCAGGTGCTGCGTAAATTAAATTGTTCAGTTTATCAGAATTTCGTAATGATTAAAAGTGAAAAATGTGTTGAAGCATGCAAAGAAAGCTTGAAAGACGTAAAGTTTACTTTGCAAAAGAAAACGTATAGCAATGTGTTAGCGCCAACTTTTGGCGAAAAACTTAATGGACCGTCACGAAAGTCATTGTGTTGTTTCGTTCTAATTGCGGCTGAAAACTGCAATTCTTGAGACGTCGGAAAACTGTACAATGCTCAAGTTCATCCTAAAAACGAGAAGATAGGGATTCGAAACGTAAAGAATATCAGTGAAAACAGAATTATAATTAATTGAGCTTCAAAAAATAAAAGGGTCAAGTTATGACTCCATTGAAGCCAATCGAAAGTTCCTGAAGCCAACTGTTCCTAAACGCAAAAACCCTACGATGTTGATTAAAAATGTGCCAAATGACGTTGCTGCTTCGGAATTATTGGAGTTTTTTCAGGAACAGATTCCAGAAAGCTATGTTTCAAATTAGTGTTGGAAGGAATCAAGAGTTTGTTTTGTTTTGAAGATATTTCAACATGTGAGAACTATGGTAATTGAATGTCTTTCCAAAATTCGAAAAAATGTTACTGCGTTGAGGTCATCAACACATCGATGAAAATTACCAGCAAAGTACTTGAAACTGTTTATATCCGTCCTATAGCTGAAAAAGATTGGAAATGGTCGTCTTAATTGTACCTATATATTTTTCTTTGTCTTCAAATGAATGACAAATGAACATCTAAATTTCGCTTACAAACCTTCAAAATATTTGAATAATCCTACTTCTTCAGTATTCGGGAGCTGATTCTAGATCCGAAATATCATTAAAAACCAAACCACTAAATAAATAAAAAAAGAAAATGTACCATCTAACTTAGATTATATGATAAGGTTATCATATAATTGGAAAATTGGCTCCAAACGACTTATTTAACCCGGAAGCATTGCCGCGGGATGCAGAGTCACCCCAGGTTCTCGAAATTATTAACTGATGGAAAACTGTTCATTTTTTTACGAATGATCGTGCCAGTATCTGCCACTATGACAGTCTTCGTGGGAACTAAAATGTATTTGTAATCTCTCTCTCTCTTTTTCTGGGAGTGACAAGAGTTTTCTTACTAACTTAAGGTAATTAGAGTGATTGAGTCCCCGCAACACCACACTTGCTCCCAAATATTTTTTCAGGGTTGGATATATTTTCCCTCCTCGAATGTGGCTTTATTTAATGTGTTGTTTGATTTAAAATGGCTTATAGATTTAAATGAACAGAATATAAAGAAAGAAATGGGTATCTGCAATCCCTATTGGATAAAGTTGTATCAGTTCAAACAAGGGAAAACCTGATGGAATAATGCATATTATTCATGATGGTGAAAGTAACTTTGAGAAAAGCAAATTAATATGAAACAATTGAGTTGAAAGGAACATTTGCAAATGCTGCCCAGTAACTCCATCAAAAAAGATAATAAGCCATAAGTATACCACAAGACACACTGCGCCCTTTAAGAAAACTTAAGACTGAAAAACTTATAAACTACCTGGTAATTCAATTGTGCTTCGCATTCACTTAATACTAAGTTTTTCTCCACAAAAAATCCGATCATCTGAATATTTCTATTAATTTCTCAATAGAATAAGAATGAAAACCATTTCCAAATCACTCTGAGTGAAATAATTCTTATTGAAAATTCTTACTGAGAATAAAAAGAGACTAAATAGATCAATTCCATTGGAATCATATGTTTTATTATAAATACTACATTAAACGCGTAATTGTGACAACTGTCATGCAAAAAAGTACAAAATTATTTTCCTTTTTATATATATTGTTGGACTATATTTTGTTTGTTACTATTTATTCATTAATTAAACTTAATTTTCCAGTAAAATAGTCTAACAAAAAATGTCACATTTTTAGAAATTAAGCAATCCCAGGTCTACCTTTGAAATAGAAGTTCAACGCCCTATCAATTGCGCTACAGTTACGCAACGAACTATTTTCCTTTCTATACATACTGCTTGAGTGTTTATTACTTGTGTTTGTAACTATTTATTCCTTTTTTAATATATTTAATGTGAATTAATATTTGAAAAAAAACTTATTAACATCAAGTGTCATCCACTACAAGTTTTAAAAAATGTATTTGAACTTGAATGGTTAATAGAAATTATTTTATTAACGATTGAAAATTTGAACAATATACATACAAAGAGAGAGAGAGTGAACTAATAGTTGGAATTGAAGAAGAATATTGGGAGTGCTGATTTTGTGTGAAGGGAAGGGATGAGAATTTATACACACGATAATAGCCTGTGCAACGCTGGACCATGCATCAGTATTCATTATCGGCTATACACGAAGTACCTTCACTGGTATTATGATATGACAGTTCGAACGAAGTGTATCGGAAGCTTAAGGTAAATTGTCTCCTCCGAAATCTCCTAAGAAACTCGAACTTTCTCTATAATGTTAAAATAAAATTTTTAAATGCTTGTGTTTAAAAATAATAAGTTTCAAAACGAAAATAAAAATAAGACCTGCACATCACAATTCTCAAATCTGTCCACTCTCTCAAAACGGATATCGCATACAAATTCGAATCAAAGTTAGAATGCTACGTAAAAAAAAACTCCAAAAATAGCTGATACCTAGAGAGAAGATTGTATAAACAGTGTGAAATGTGAAATAATTTAAATTTTAAATTAAAAATATCAATCCTTTGAGCAACGTTCTGAATTTGAGACTGATTCCTCTTGTTCTAATAATGCCGTAACTGTTAGTTGCAATAGGCTCAGATAAGGCTTATTCTTTTGCTGAAAGTGAAAAATAATGCAAAAGAAAAAGTTAAATCGGTTGTGCACATCTGGTGTCATCATGCAAAAATTTCGAACAAAAATCTGCGAATGTATGAAAAATAGTTCTACAAGATATACTTGTGTCAGTTTGCCTCAACTTTAAGCTATTTTGAAAAGCCGCTTTAGTAATGTTAGAGAAATTTTAAGAAAGTGGCTTTAATCGCTTTTTTTATTTTGTTATTTGTTTGTACTTTTGAAATTTTATACCTTACCATTCGAAATAAAAAGAAAACTTTACAGCATAAAAAGTTATTTAGTCATCATAAAAATTGTAATACATTGGAAAGGTATGAGAGCTATCATGCCTTCTTATGAGATATCAACCCTTCCCCCTCCAAAAAAAAATATCCAACGATTAATTTGCAACATCTCTCAGAAGGCTTACAAAAAACCTCTTTTGCATGCTCTCGTCCGATAATTGTAAAATTCTCACATTTTAATTAATTTTGAAAAAAAAAAGATTTTCCTCTAAGTCAACAGCGAAAAAAGCAAGCATACGATTCCGATTTCCAGAAAACGTTTGAAAGGACAGGTAGAGGCATGGTCGTAGTTCAATGCATAGCAACTTTTCTTATTCGGAATGGAACACAAAATTAATCAAAATTACTAGAATATGATGAAAGAATTATGGAAGATCAGTTTGAAAGAAGAAAATTATCTTAACCATGATAAATGAACAAAATTAATTCCAAATTCAAGGTATCAAACTTTTAAACAATCCATTAAACTTCAGAAAAAAATCTGAATAATTCATAACCGTTACTTCCTGAAATAAACCAATCAGGTTTGTCTACTCGATTGCACATCAAACTAACAAATAAGAGAAAAATAACTTAGTTGATTCAATGTCGTAACTTGAAAGCCAAAATCTCTGTGGAAAAAATCCACAAATGTATTTAAAAAAAACTGAATTACATAATCCTAAATCAATCATCCACAATTCTTAAACATCATCCATATATTCTGCCGTTTATTATAAAAAAATCCGAAAAAGTTAATACCCCGAAAAATTACAAAAGAATTAGCTTTTGCATGCATTAAACTAGGGTTCCCTCGTCAAGATGAAGCATAATTCACAAAATTCACAACGAGATTTTGAAGAAATTATAGAAAAAATCCATTGATCCTTCAAACATTTAAAATTATTAACTTCTCGCAAATCAAATTCAAATAAATATTTAGTGACCATAAACTTCACTGTTTCGAAATTTAAATTATCATTATTTTATGATGCTCTATTGAAGAATGTTCTTGAGAATCTGACTGAAAGATGAGATATTCAAACATTCGATCCTTAAAACTCTTTAGTGGTTTTATATTTCTTTCTAAGATTCTCTTATTACATTTTGGTTCTTTTGTGTTTGATACGCGAATCAGGTTCATTGCAATTATGCATCCTTATTTAAAGGTAGTTTTCAAAACATTCCTTTCCTCGATCGCAAAAAAGAGGATTTAGGAATGACTTACATTCTATTAAGACACCAACAATACTCTGAAAAATAGTGGGCAATAAGAACGTACAAAACCACCCCTCAATTTCGTTTGTCTTTTTGCTAGAAACATATTTTGTTGTTGTACATGAAAGCTCTAGAATATTGAATCTAATCCTAATTAGGTTTACTAAACAAAATCTCTTTTTATTCAGTATTTATCAAGATTACCAAGTAAATGAATTTCTGAAGAGAATTCGGCTTAAAATAGTATGTGAATCTTTGATAAAATAAATTATTGTGTCAAATGTAAAAGCATTAACACGATTGAGATTATTATTCGGTATTTGTTACATACATTTTTCTTTAAATGAATTTTGACGGCGATTGAAATACATTAAAAATCATAAACAAAACACAGGAAGGACTCGGTCTGCCATACGAACAATGTCAATGAATGAAAGTCACTGTTCCTACTAAATAATACATAAAGAACTTAACACTGAATCCGCTGCGTTGATGAAAATATCCAGCAATGAACTTCAATCTGTTTTTTTCCGTCCTATTCCAGGAAAATCTTTAATTGTTCTAGCATTTTTCTTCGCCTTCAAAATGAATATGAAATGCACATCTACATATCACTTGCCATTATTCGATATATTTAATTAATCCTACTCCTATAGTATTTGTGGTGCTGATTCTAGATAGATAAATCATTAAAAAAAACTCCTGAATAAATAGAAGTAAAAAAAAAACATTTTAGTTTATATGATAAGAGAAATATATAACTAGAAAATTGGTTTCTGATTTAACCCGTGAGCAGTATCGCGGGGCACAGAGTCACCCCAGGCTCTCAAAATCTTCAATTGATATATAACTGTTTATTTGTTACGTATGATCTTGTCTGTATACGCCTTTTTGACAGTCTTCAAGGGAACTAAAATATTCGCCATTTACCTACCTCTTTTTGGGATATTTTGAGTGACTGAGTTCCCGAAACAACACATTTGCTCCCAAATATTTTTTCAGTTGGTTATATTTTCTCCCGTCGAACAAATTAGTAGTTTTGACTAACGTGTTGTTTGACACATAATGGCTTATAAGATTAAATGAACAGAATATATAAAGAAAAAAATGGGAATCTGCGATATCTATTGTAATAAGTTGTAATTGTTCAATCAAGAGAAGAACCTGATTGGATAGTGCATATTAATCATGATTGTGAAAGTAAATTTGAGAAAAGCGATTAACATGAAACTTTGGGAAATGCTGTCTAAAAACTCCATCAAAAAAGATATTAAGCCATAAATGTTCCACAAGACATACTGCGTCCGTTAAGAAAATACAAGACTGAAAACATCGACAGTCAAAGACCAATAAAATCACAATATCTTCAACGAAAAAAGGCATTTTTGCCTGCAAATATCATTCCTGTAGTATAAGCAAAAAGTCTGCGTGACTTGTATCCTTTCTTAAAGTCAAGCACATTTGAAACATATTCAATAAGTTTAATTGGATATTTCTCAAATTATCAAAGAAAATTTTAAAAATCCCCAAAAGTAGATAAGTATACTTTGTCTTAAATATATTGTTCACTGAAATAAGGAATTCTATCGTGTACAATAAAAATAATGAAAAAAAGGATTAGTCCCCCCTCAATCATACCACATGTCCACTAACGTTTATATAGAGTGCATGCCTACTCCTAGTTTAAAAAGTAAACCTGATGTGGTCCTATAAACGACATAAAACGATGGAATGATCCATTAGAACCGATTCCATTTTCTTCAACCAGATGACTATCAAGAAGCAATTGCTTTAAAACACTCCTTAAATACCACGTTTCAGGTAAACTATATGTTTAGTTCTTGTTTTAAGGGCATTTGGTGAAGAACTTTAAATCAAACCACATATTTTTAATGTGTATTGCTTTTTAAGGACGGTTATTGTCCATCTACATTGTTGTGGGCTAAACATCAACAAAACAAAAGAAAATGTTTGAAAGATTAAAAAATTGAATAACTCAAAATTGAGAAACCATGCAAGATCAAATGAATCCATTAATTATAAAAACAAATATTAAATATAACAGTAAAACTGTCTATCATTGTCACTAGCCGTCTTTGAACTTTGTAGATAATGTGGCAGTCGGTTAATGTGTGTCTGTCAAGTAATTTTAGGAAAACAAACGAATGAAAAATGTATACTATGCCACCTAAAAACGCTCATATAGCAAATCGTTTATTTCAAACTACGTGCAAATGCTTATGAGAATGTAAGATTCATTTTTAAGGTCGTTATATATGATGACGGAAAAATTCACGGCTATGATTTCAAAAAACGCATTAAAATCAGAGTGCAACAAAGAACATGTTCATTGTGTTTTTTGACATTTAAGGAATTCTTTACATCCTTAGCATAGAGTAACATTGATGTTGTTCAACTTCCACCATTTAAAGATGATTAAAACTACTGTGATTTTTCTGTTCTGAAACAAAATAAATGAAATAGGGCTTACAGTCACCAAAACTGGACCTTTCGAAGCAGCGCACAAAGCAGTTGAATGTGGTGGGGTTAAAATATAAAGGCTCCGCTATTCGCTACAACCATGTATCCTCAAAAAGTTTACAAAGTAAAACTTTAACGGGGAACTTCAGTCAAACGTTTCTAAAAGGTTCCCTTTATCTTTTTTCTCTTGAGATTATAAATAGAAAAGCCGAGTTTGCAATTTAGAATTTTGAAGATGATCGCAAAATTGAAAGGAGCCATGATCCAATGTATCCTGACTGGAATAAAGAAATGAAGAATACATTCAGAAAATCTTTCAGAAATGCACTAAGTTCCAGGTTGATATAAAAGTCACCTGGAAAGGAAATCGATTCGATTAAAAATATCGACTTCTTGATCCACTTAAAAGTGATACTATATAGCAGAAAGTGATACTATATACGATAAATACCTTCGAAAAAACTAGTACTAGTATAATGAAATGTTAATATATTCTTTTCTACAAACGCTATACATGCCAAAAGTTTATATTCAAAATGAACATAAATAAAAATAAGAAGAATATTTACTATGAGATATCACAGTCTTTTAAAGTTCCATAACTATTCAAAAATATTTGACAATAAATGAAGGAAAAGAATCCATATCACTATATAAAAAATAATCTAAGAATCTTAAACTAGTACTAAAGACGTTATGATTAACAAAATATTAAAAAGTTACATCTGGATATAAGAAATTTTTCTGGTAATAGTTCACAAACTAAGATGTATTATAGAACAACATATATTAAATCAGTAAACCTTTTCGACGTATTTTGTAGCGATATTAAGTGAACAATGAAAACATAAACCAGAATAAACATAAAAAATGTGCATAGTGTTAGGAAAGGATTTGATATTTTTAATAAAAACTTATTAATTCACTTATTTCACTTATTGTGCTTAGTTCGTTTCACGAAAAAAAAAATTTAGCCTGTCTAAGGGATGACACTTGTCTCAAGGAAACATTAACACTCGTGATATGGAATTAGGAAATAGACAGAATCGCGCATAGTATTTATTGACTTTTATAAAAGTTGTACTTATGAATGCTACATTTTATTTAAGTCAGATCTCATAAGAACACAAAATACGTCCATATATATATATATATATATATATATTTATAAATAATATAATCATTTAGAAAAAACTCAGACAACTTGTAAATGTTTCAGGCAATTTTAAAAGTAATTTTCCATAGCAATGCAAATCAACACAATTAAACTACCGACAAATACAACTTTCATAAAAGCAAGGAAATTTATTTAAAAAACACTTAAAGCATGCCAGAGATAAGTTGAAATTATGGATTAGCACTATATTACATGAAAATATGGGTATACACTTAGTCAAAATTATACCATGATTACTGATTAATAAGTGCCAAACATAACACTTGAAGTTTCAGAAAGGACTAATCTGAAGAAATTTCGGATTACTAAACCATTGTAAAGGGATGTAGAAAGTAATTAACCTACATCAAAAATGTTCAATTTAATATTTACGATTTGCCAAGCTTTGTGAATAAATTGAGCTCGTAGAGCCTTGCAAACGTACCTCGTTGCCGTATTGATATCTGAATATTCCATCGAGATTTGAAATTACAAAAATGATGCACAATGCGTGAAACAGTAAATGAAAAGCAGTATCCCCTGCAACAAAAAATCGACGAACTGTAAGAAATGGGCAAAACCATAACAAACTCATACAATACGATGGAAAGCATAAAAAAATATATCATAACAAATATCAAGTTCTGAGCTTGATTCTTGCTAGGCTTCATGTAATGCCAAATCTTTAGGTCACCCTATTATACCAAAAATAAAATCTTGGTAAATTGAAGCATAATATGTAGAAAACGAAATTAGAAAGTATACAAGAACAAATAACTTAGAGAAAACAATTGCCTATTACTTTCCCAATTGGCTACCAAAAACTGAGTGGTTTGATTGAGTCTGTCCATTATGTGCATAAGCTTCTTATCACTTCAAATGAATTTTTAGTTTTCGTAAGATCAATGAAAGATAGCACGTTGACCTGAAAAAAATATGTAAGTGAATAGCGATAGTTTACACTCCGCAGAAATAAACTGTACATTTTACATCACATTTGTTTTCAAAATATAATATGAATATCTATGCTTCTAAACCTTGCTTGTTGAATTAATCTAAGAACTCCATGTATTTCGTTGTACATTAGCCTTCGAATTTGCTTACATTATTAATTATATTCTTCAATTTTTTTAGTACTTTATAGACCTTTAATATACCTTTTAGTCTAGCTTTAGTATAGAGACTAAATATAAATATATATTTTTGTTTACAGTATTAGATTTCAGTTTAGTTTGTACTTTTATGTTTTGGCTTCCTATGTTTGTATACATTTATGTTTAGTAATATTATTTTAATTAGTGTCCGCTACACTAGGATTTAAATAACTTGCAAAGCTCTATTAAACAAAATCATTTGTACTTTAAAAAATTTCCCTTAGCTAATATTTTAAGATACAGCGAAAAATACAAAATTTTTGTCTTGAAGGACAGCGTCGTTTTTCGAATGATAAAAGACTTATTTTTATTTTAAGACAAATTTGTCAACAATGTTGCATTTCCGGGTCCCAATACCTTTATAACTACAGTAACATTCGTAATTATGGCTAAAGCAAAAGTCGAAATGAAGAGGAAA
>BMAO01000170.1:0-37613 GCA_019973975.1 Trichonephila clavata | reverse complement strand
TTTTTAAGAACTGACAGAAATTGTTAGTTTATTTGGAGTAGTGTTGTAGCTCTCTATTGTTAAATAACCTTATGAGCTGGAGTACACTTGATTTCACATTAGTGACTTCTCTTTTCGGAGCTCACCTATATCTGGAGGTGTTCTACTAGAGTGAAATGTGTCGTTTCTTTGCTCGATCAAGATCTCAACAATTCCACTTCTTTAACCCAAGATTCATTCAAAGCAGATTACAGCAGGGTTGCGTTTAAACCCCTTCCATCAATGGTTCGTTCAAGCTTTTAGCTCTCTTCAAAAATGACCACACTAGCAGGAATTTATGGGACAAACATATGTGCATCTTTTCCCTATACAATCATTGAAAAATAGAACTTCACATTGGCGTTCTCAATCCTCAATTCCGATATTCTCAAGCCTCAAATCTTGGATCTGATATTCTCAAGCCTCGGATCTTGGTACTGTTATTCACAACCAGCTTTTATCTTGCATGACGATACCATACAAATGGACAATTCCCAGTTCTTAAGTTGGCAGACTTCAGTCCAGGAAGAACAACAAATCTGACCGCTTATTCAAATATGTTGCTTGCTTTCAATATTAAACTTTCTCAGAGGAAGAAGTGATGTGACTATCTAACCAAATATGTAAATTTCGTGAATTGAAGACTAAAGAGAAAAAAGAGGTAAGGCAGAAATACTTCCTTCTGCCCTTCGCTTAGCCACGTACTATTTAGTCACCTTGCTACCTTATTAATGTTATGTATAATATTAAGGTTTTAATTTCTAAGTTAAAAGCTAAATAAATTATAATTTTTTTATGTAGTGTTTAAAATTTTCTGTAACAAACTTCTAATCTGACGCCACTTGAAGTAAGAAACTGTCTCAACAGTTTATATAATGTTCTTCAAACCCTTAATGTCATATTTATTTAATTTTTTTGTGTTGATATTTGTGGAATTGTATGGATCCTTTTCTTTCAATGTAAAAAAAGAAAAAAAAATCTTTTTTTCCCCTATTAAGTAAATTTAGAGTATGTAAAGTGGGGTTTGCTTCATTGAAGAAACCGTTCTTGTCTCTATTGTATAGTATTCTTGATAAAATTTTTTTTTTTAATTTGCGTGAAAATCATTGCGTTGTTTAAAATAAAGTATATTGATTTTCAAAAAAATCTCGCAGGCATGAATGGAATAAACAATTTTGGTTACTTGTTGCATTTGACCAATTTGATATCGACTTTCAAAAGTTTGTTTCAATAAATTTTTTTGGGCACCGTTATCTTTTCTGCTATGTTGCACCTAGAAAATTTATTTTTTGAGTGAATTAAATATGTTTTTTCAAATATATATGAATCATTTGTAAAGTGTTTCTACTGACTAATGGTATTTCAAACTTTTATAACTTTTTTTCTCGTTTTAGAAAGTTAAGAGTAATACAATTTCGATTTAAGGTTTAATCCTCAATAAAGGGTTAAAGTATTTGATAAAGAATTTTAGGGGGATAAGAGGATAGCTAAGATATAGATAATATACTTGGCGGAATATCTATTAAATTTATAATAATGTTAATTTTATTCAAAACTCTTCCAAATAATGCATTAGTTTTCTAGATTCAAACTTTGGAGTGAAAAAAATTTGTTGCTTACTAGTGGTTTTAGGTGTCTTGTGTGTTGCTCTCGGTCTTGATTGTATGCCTTTCCCCTTCTTGTCTCTGTGTGTATTGTTTTGTAATTCTTGTTTGTGTGTCTTGTCATATATATTTCTTGTGAGTCTTATCTTGCATTTCTTGTCTGTAATGTCTTGTCTTTTATTTTTACTGTCTTGAGTAGTCCTGTGTTGTATATCTTGAGTAGTCATGTGTCGTATGTCTTGAGCAGTCTTAAATTGTCAGTGTTGTTTTGTTTGGTCTAGTGCGTGTTTTTTCTGTATTCTGTGTTGCATGTGTTGTTTTGTGTATTCTGTGTGTCTTGTTTAGACTAGTCTATATTGTGCCGTCTTTTATATATTGTGTGGTCCTTTATATGTTGTGTTGTCTTTTATATGTTGTGTTGTCCTTCATATGTTGTGTTGTCTTTTATATGTTGTGTTGTCCTTTATATGTTGTGTTGTCCTTTATATGTTGTGTTGTCCTTCATATGTTGTGTTGTCTTTTATATGTTGTGTTGTCCTATATATGTTGTGTTGTCCTTTATATGTTGTGTTGTCCTTTATATGTTGTGTTGTCCTTTATATGTTGTGTTGTCCTTTATATGTTGTGTTGTCCTTTATATGTTGTGTTGTCCTTTATATGTTGTGTTGTCCTTTATATGTTGTGTTGTCCTTTATATGTTGTGTTGTCCTTTATATGTTGTGGCGTCTGTATTGTGTGTTGTGCTGTCTGTGTTGTGTTGTGCTATGCTGTGTTGTGCTGTCTGTGTTGTGCTGTCTGTGTTGTGTTGGTGAAAAACTCTGTGAAAATCGATTGTTAATCTTTTCTTGATGCCAATTTTTTTTTATCTCCAAGGAAGTTTTGTAATGCAACTTGGCAATCGCTTGGTGCTTGGTCTGTGCTATATGGTGGATTTTTCAATCAAGCTCCTGGAGTTTTTGGCAATTTCTATGGATGTGTGTGTGACCTGGCGTTGTCCTGATGGAACACAGTCTTTCTCCCTTTTGCCAATTCTGGCAGCTTTTGGTGAATTGTTAGCTTCAAACGGTTCAATTATTAGCAGTAGGAATCCGAATTTAATCTTTTTCTATATGGAAAGAACTTATAATGATTTATTCCTTTCCAGCTTCACTAAATGCGCAGTAGAACCTTTCAGGTTTGGCCGTCGTTTGAGCTGCTTCACCACGCTTTGACCACGATCGTTTACGGACAACGTTGTTGTATGATACATTTCTCAACCCTTTTCACCATTCCCTTAAGAAATGGATCAATTTTATTCTGTTTGGTTAGGGCTTTGCAGCCGAAAATTTGATCCATCTTGTTTATTGAAAATTGGTGTGGCACCCAAACATCAAGCTTCTTTTTTAATCCAGCTTTGGGCAAATGGTTTAAAACCGTTCTATGTTCTCTCTTTACCCCTGGTCGATGCTATGACTACTAACATGCCGATAAACTTCGATTATTTGTGTGATTTTATCGACAATTTCGATGACAGGCATACCTGAACGGAATCAATGAAATCAAAATTGCACGTAATTGGCTGTTACATTATAGTGACCATGAAAACCACTCACGATTTCAGCCACCTGGGTCGCATTTTCACCTACATCAAAGAAAAACATGAATCAACAAACAGAAAATTCGGTACATTTTACCAGGGTTTGCAGCCCCGGGATCCCGAAATCCCGGGATTTAATTTTTGTTTGAATTATGTTTTGAAATTTTTTTTCTAAGTATTGTGAATCTGGTATTACATTTAATGTATCTTAATTACTTTTTTTCTACCGTATACGTTTAATGTCAGTTTTCTTACGTGATGAACCTTGAAGGATTCAAGGCGGGTGTGTATGTTAAACCATGAAATTTGATATGTACTCTCTTATTTTCTTCTGTAACTTTCTTTCCATTACGAGTGGGGTAAAAAAAAGACATTTCTTCAACCCTCAGGTGTCCGGTGTCAGCTAACTTGGACAGAGGCAATTAGAATTTTTGGAAGATATCTAGTAGGGTTTTCAATCCCGGAATTTTAAAACCCCGGGATCCCGGGTTTTTTTTCAATCTGGAAATCCCGGGATTAAAGTAACTAATTCCGGGATTTAATTTTCTACACTTATGGACAAAAAAATTAGCGCACCAAGAAGGAGTCGTCAAAATGAAACGAAATTTTACATACGTAATGACTACTTTGAGATAAGTAAATGATTAGAAAATCAAAGAAAAAGAGCCATTTATTTCAGAGAAAAAGGCAAAAGAACGGAGGATTTAATACCCTGTTGAACCCCTTCTAGCGCGAATGCACGATGCGATACGATCGGACATTGAGGCATATAAGTTCTGTATGATGTCTTGAGACATCTCGATCCATATTTGCTGTAACCTTGCCACAAGTTCGTTCAAACTCGTGGGTTGCCCAACTCGCCGTCCCAAATGATCTCAGATATGCTCGATTGGAGACAAATCTGGGGATCGGGCAGGCCAAGGAACTGTAATAACAGTACAGAGATAGTCTTGTGACACTCTTGCTGTAGGAGGCCGGCATTGTCTTGTTGAAAAATGGCTCCTGGGAGCCGTTGCATGAGTGACAACACATGTGGTTGCAGGATGTCATGGACATACCGCTGGGCTGTCATGGTGCCACGGATCAAAACTAGGGGTGACCGTGTATTGTCGGCAGTGGCACCCCATACCATCACACCAGCAGTGGGAGCGGTGTGTCACTGTAAAGCAAAGGCAGGATTAAGGCGTTCACCACGGGGTCTCCACACACGAATGTCATCACTGCTGAGATTGAATCTGGATTCGTCGTTAAAGACGACCTGGTTCCATTCCACTGCAGTCTATTTTTCTCGTGCTCGGCACCACTCCAAACAAAGGCGTCGATGGGTGGGCGTCAAGGGAAGCACACGTAATGGGCGCCACGATCCCAAATTCCCTCCTGCATGGTGCCTTGGTATGGTTCGAGAAGACACAGGGGCCCCTAGTGAAGGTGCTACCTGTGCCTGGATGGCGGCCGATGAAGCAGTTGTCTGTACGCGTGCATTTCTTACGATGTGACGGTCTTCTCGACGACTGGTCTGTCGAGGACGTCCTGAGCTTGGTTTTCGTGTAAATGACATCTCTCGGATCCACTGGTCCCAACACCTCCTCACAACACAATCAGAGCGGCCTAATTGACGAGCTACTCGCCTAGATGACCACCCAGCTTCCATCATGTCGATGATTCTCCCCCTCTCAAACTGCGACAGCTGCTCATATTGACTTCGAAAACGGCGTAATGGCGTGTCTACCTCAGCGCTTCCTTTGTAAACGATTCAGCATACTCAAACAAGCTTTGGTTACCTGTTTTATACTCCACTTAGAATGAGGTTAAACGCCCTCTACCGGCTATACGTAATGCGCAATCACGCTGTATTTCTAATCATTTACATACCTCCCCGACATGTACCTCTATGCCAAATTTCGTTACGATCCCGCAATTATTTCTTGGTGAGCTAATTTGTTTGTCCATGAGAGTAAAGTATGTCTAAATTATATTTAAAAATTTTTTCGCATAAAGTTTTCTAAGAATTTAATATTTTAAAAATTTATATTTTGTTTATGAAATATGTACGTAGATTTTTTTGTGCAATGATAAGTGCTATAGGTAAAAAAATATTTATGCTCAGCTCTCACTTCTCGTATGAGAGAACGTTGCACAGTTCTAAGTGACTTATTGCAATGCTTACACAATAATATAAGTAAAATCTCAAGAATGGATTTTGTCACAGTTACTTCTTCAATTAAACGCCGTTGATTAATTGCGGACTTGCTTGGAAGACCTGATACACTTCAAATCCCATTGCATTACTAACAGCTCATGCAACTGGATCTTCAATTTCAAATGAGGTAACACTTGAAATGGATTCACATTCTGATTCAATATCTGGATCAATTTATACGCAAAAATCATTAAGTGTAGCAGAAGAACTAAATAAATTTATCAAAGAGGTATATGCACCAATGTTAGATTTGAGACACTGTCATCAAAAATTCGAAAAAAAAAAAAATGTCTCTTTTTTTTTTTTTTTTGAAAATGGAAGGAGACGTGGTGACTATCTGAAAAGAACATACTCCTATTTAATGACGATAATACCTACTAGTAAAGAATCCGAACGTGTATTTTCTTCGGCGCGACAATTTATAACAAAAATAAGAAGCCGTTTCAGCAATGAAACGCTGGAAGAGCTGTGTTTTTATAAGCTTATTTACAGAAACACAAGAAATTAATAAAAGCTTTTTAAAAAAATTTCAATATGTACTAATTTTATTTGTTTTTTATGATGAATTAATTTTTTATTTGTTTCATTAAAATAATTTTAAATCAATTTTTAATTATATTTTCAGTTTTATTATGCAATTTCAGCTATGCTAATATGTAAGTATTTTTAATAAATAGTCCAATCCTAATCCTGGGTTTGAAAATATGACACGAGATTGCACACCCTACATTTTACCAGTTTAACACTCTATAACTGACAATTGAATAGAAAAAAAACCAGCAAAATAATTTTTTTAGTGCGAAATGACATCTTTACAATGAGCATAAATCTAAAATTGCTTTATCGATACTTAACGAGATATCGATCATTAAGGCCATTACCGAAAATATAATGAATTTTTTTCCCCAACCTAATATTTTTTCATAGCACCGGAAATCTTTTACTTGCTGTGTGAAGAATTCACCTCTAGAGAGCCCATCCCTTAACCGAAAGGAGTTTCTCGCTTTCAGCCGGGGAGCTCTTGGTATAAATCGCTACCCAGGAGTTGGTCCCCTGACGAACGCTGTACCAGGACGCTGATGGCACAGTTCCAGAGTCCACTTTGTGGACCCATACCAGGGGTCGTATTCGTTTTGATCCCTTCGATTGGTATGAGCCCCGTTTACGTGCAGCAATTAGGCTAGGGGGACACTGATCCTTGCAATTGGTGACTGGGTTTGCGTCACTGTGGGAGTCTCCGGAACAACTGAAAGCTTCGATTCTCCGATGTAGGCCTTGTGTGGTTCTCCCTCCATTTTAAATTCTATTTTCTATTTGCGGCAGCGGTCAAGGTAACGGACTCGTGGCTGGCATGTCATGAGTTCAAGCCTAGTATCACTGAAGAACCGCCATGCAGAGGAGTCCGTTGCACGTTAAATATTTCAAGGCTCAAACGTCCTTCCATTGGTGTGGAAGTTAGGAGAGGAATGTGCCAGCTCAAGTGTCGTCCTCGTCACTTGACCATGGTTTATAATTACGAGGTCTATCGCCAAAACCCTCTAGTAGCGGAATAGTGCGACGCTAATATTCACTCACTCATCATTTGTCCTTTGGGAATCGAATGTTTATGGCGTTTACTGACGCCTTCCTGTAAAATTTTATTTATCTCCACTTTTTGAGGGTCTACTTTTTTTATTTGTGTCTTACAGGTTTCGGAATATTTTTATCCCATTTTATTTTTTTGTTGATTTTGTCGTTTAATCGACAGTTTCTATTTTTTATTGGGTATTTCCCCCCTTTTTTTGGGCTGTTGCAGTCCTCATTCTGTATATTCTTAATCTTCTTTGTTAGTTTACCAATTAACGTTTGACCGTGAGGAATTATTCCTCCTTTTTCTCTCGCTTGGTCAACTTTTGTTGACTGTTTTATACTGTTTGACATCCAGGAACAAAATTTTTGTCCTAGTTTCTCTTTTATTCCAATTTTTGTTAATTCAACTCTATTGTCAGATTTTTTCTCTATATACTTTTTACTCTTTTGATTCATTGTGTATTCTGATCTAACGAGCCCTGAATGATGGGTCTAATTCTGTCCAATCCTGTTTCTAATATCTCTAATTTATAAGCCCTAATTTTTATAGAATAAAGACACTTAACCATACAAAACTATTTATAATTATTCAACTATTGTGTATAAAATATTTTATGATCTAAATAGTTTTAAATCTAAATTATGTGAATTAATTCACTGCTCGAAAAATTAGGGTACCACATGGATTTAACGAAATTACGCAAATATTTCTTCTGATAATTAACGTAAAACAAAACATCCATCCATTAGCATCGGAAATCCTTTTACTTTCTATGTGATGAATATGCCTCGAGAGGATCCACCCCTCGACCAAAAAGGTTTTCCGATCTCGCTTTCTGCAAGAGTGCTTGGTAAAATTTTGCTACCTAGGCAAAATTTCCCTTGACGAACTCTGCACTAGAACGCTAATGGTGTTAGAGATGTAAAATAATTAGTATCAATATTTAAATGTTATTAGCTACTATCTCACCTATAATTTCTAGTTATGTTTATGTTATGACAATTTCGATTAAAGTGTCCTAAGCAATTGTGTGTGACAAAATTTCTGAAATATCGTTAACTACAAAATTGGATGGAAATATATATGATTTTCGATGTGTAATATTTTTCAATTTAATCATAAGAATTTTTAAATTTTACATTGTATAACATGTGATTTGAATTTATTTTACTTTTTTAATGATTTACATCATTATTTTAATCTCATGATTTGAACCTGTTTTTTAAAATTTTAACGTTTTTAAAACAATTGTTTGGTGTAGTTTAACTCCAGTTAGCTCTTGCAACACTTACTCACGATTTTGTGTTCTATTTCCAGTGAAAAATCCTTGCTGCCTCGATAGCCAATAGTTACGGTTGCGAATGCATAGCCTGTGTTGTTTCGCTTGACACTCGTATTCACCGTTAACCTGAGCCAGCTATCTATCCTGTAAATCCTCCCACCAGTGTTAGCACTTCATTTCACCATTATTTTTTTAAACTCCGGTTATTTGACTGTGGGTTTCCTAACCTGGGGTTGTTGGCGATTCCCATTCGTCGAAGTAAATCCCGTGACTTCGACTGATTTTTTCGTGATCTGAACTAAACTTCTATCACAGGCAGAGGCGGATTAAGCGGGTGGCGGACCTGGCGGCCGCCAGGGGCCCCCAGCTCTAGAGGGGTCCCAAGCTTGATGGATTCCACTTATAAGTTCAACGCGCAAAAAAAAAAAAAAAAAAAAAAAAAAAAAATCTTGAACCGATATTGCAACCCTGATATTTCCTCATTTTTGAGTCGTGTAGCAGTCCTAGCCATCTTTTTCTTGTATATCTGTATGGCTGCAATCTGTAAAAACTTTTCACGTGCATTTTTTTTTGCCCAAATTTTATTTCAAGCAAATGAATGCTATTTAAATCAAACAAGTTCGTTTTCAGTTTACAAGCGTGCTTGACTACTCTTGGGTACATTTTACAATGATCGAAAAAATATCCGAACACCAAGTAAAAAATATTGTCGACTAACAAAACCTCGGCAATACAAATCGGTAATAGGCTAACTATAAAAATATATAGGTAGCATATTAAATTGATTAAAGTTTCAAGATCACAGGTTCATGCAAGCGAGAATAGAGCCATTTCAAATGTGAAGTAATGATACATTAAAAACTGGTATAACCGCCACAATTTTAAATGCAAGCATGCAAACGTACATGCCTCGTGTCGTACTGGTGCCGGATATCAGTATGTGGGATGAAATTGCATGTTTGTTGTTCTTGGTTGGTCATTATAAGGTTGTTTAATTCTGGTTGTGAATGAAGCTGATATTGAATTCAATGATGTCCCATTCCTGCTCGACTGGGAAAAGATTTGTTGATCTAGCAGGCCAACTCAACACGTCGTTACTCTATAAAGCTTGTTGGATCACAACAGGGATGAGGGAGTACGATATCCTGTTAGAAAACACCCCTTGAATGATGTTTATAAATCGCAGTGTAATAGTTTATATCGCCAGACTGGCGTACTAGTTTGCAGTCAGGGTGTGTGAATTAACCTCGAGAGTGCTCTATCAATCAAAGAAAATTGCACACTCCCGACCATAACTGTTGGTGAAAGCCCAGTGCATTAAAAAGAAAGTTGCACAGAAACTAAAGGAAATGTACAAAGACGATATTGAATCATTTAATTTTGACTATATGTGAATTGTGGATCAAGAAAAGAAAAGAAACAAAGATATAATGAAAACCACCACTGGAAATTTATCGAGTTGTAAGAGAAATTCTTATGTAGAAATACTTTTGAAAATATTTTTATCTATACCGTTATCGAATGCATCAGGCAAAAGATCTTTTTCAGTTTTAAAACGTGTTAAAATAATTTAAGAAATACTATGGGAGAAAAGACAAATTGAACAACATGGCCATATTATATACAGAACAAAATGTTTTGGACAAAATCGATATGGCAAACATAATTGATGAATTTGCCAAAGATAAATCAATTTGTATAGCGAAACTGTAAGCTCTTTAGTAAGGTTTTATTTTTTTTATATACAGTTAAGATTTTTCTTTAACCGTTGAGTTTTATTATTAGCAATACATTTTATTTTGAGAATTTAAAGTAAGCGGCTCTTTTCACTATTTTAGTTTTTCGACTCTTGAGCCCATGGGCCTCAAACCTTTTACCGCCAGGGGCCTCCAACTACCTTAATCCGCCTCTGATCACAGGGGTGGCGAACCTTTATGGATCACCAAGCCATTTTTTCTTAAGAAATGTTTAATGAGATATAGCCGTGCCATCAAATAATGTTGACTTATGATTATTGGAAAAATAATAAAACTAAATACTAAAAACTCAAGATTCTGTATTTACTACAAAAAAAAAAATATATATACATTTTGCTCTGTGTAGTAGTAAATGTTTTAGTCATACCTGTTGTCGCGAACGAAACCAATGTTTTGTAGTTCAATTTCAGTGGCGCTGTGAGTGCATTCCTTTTTGTTTCGTTGTTTGCTTCTGTATTATTATCTAATCTGTAGTAGTAGGAGGAGGAGTGAAGCCCACTCGAACGGACATGTATCAGTTATCTATTTTCCTTTACATTAAATCTTTTGGTTGAATTGTCGAATCGGCCACTTATCCCGCCAAGTGTTTTCTCGCCAAATCTGGTAACCCTTTTGATATTTGTATCAGTGAGGGAGAAGTCGGATCGTGTTGTAGTAGGGTTTCTACTCCAAAACAAAACACGCAAAAACGCGCCAAATTAACGATTTTTCATAATTTGGCGGACCAGTGGCCTATTCGACAATTTCACCAATATTTTTTATATCACAAAGGACTCTCATATTAAATATACTCTTACTCATAAGAATAACAGAATCGAATTTTAGGTCAAGCTCATCCCGGGCAATGGAAGAATAAGGTAAGTGATACCTTTTTCTTTCTTAGAATTTATGAAATCGTAATTTAATTTGAATTCCTTTTTTTTCACACGTGTAGTTAGTTCACAAATTAAAGTAACATTAATGTGATTTCTGTTGTTGGCAATTATACTACAAATAACATATGCTCTACATACCACTGTTCCAGAGTATAAAACACACACCGTTTTGTCACCTTTACTAATCATGTCATATTTTTCGGTCCATCAAGTTTGAAATTCTCTATTACACTTACCATTATGCACTTTATTCTCTTTTTTTTGTTGAACTAGCCATATTAGATAACAGTTGAAAATCGTAAATATAACATAAATAAAAATTTTAAAAACAGTTGTGTCAACAAAATTGACTTTGCTATACGTAGAGAAATTTTGCATTGTTAGCAATTGTAATCCACGACGTAACGAAGGCAAGACAAAAAAAAAGCAAGCAAGTGTGCTCCACACCGCCCTGCGACCAATCGTAATACTTTATAGTGAACTGTTATTTTGCACCAAAATGCGAGCCGTTATGATTGGTGGCGTGCTCAAAATATTGTGTCGCGTGCCATCAATCGCACGCGCAAGGACGTCTTAAGAACTCTTGAGGTCCTGGGCCCCTACCCAAAATTAGGCCCCACCTATGACCCTTAAAAATAGACGGTACATAGCACACGTTTGTCAAATACTCGCACAAACAGCCAAAAACAAGCAAATGGGCATGACTTACAATCACACAAACCGGCTCGACCGACTGCCACCTTTTTGACTGAATGAGTAATAATGGTAGGCCTAGGCCGAAACATGAACGATGGTCATCACACATAGCCAGTTGACAAATAGTCCAAAATTCCGAGTTTTTCGCAGAATACAACCAAGAATAGCACGTGACCTTTGAAATTATTCGAATCATGATTTTATTAAGGCTGAATCGAGGCCCCATTATAGCTGAGGCTCTGGGCCCGGTCCAGCTAGCCCATGCCTTAAGACGTCCCTGGGCATTTATGCAAATAAACTTTTTTACTGCTTTAGAGCAAATTTTAATATTTTCACTGATTCTCAATGCATTTTGTCAACAGAAAACAATTAAATATGCGGGAATCGTAGGCCATTCAAATGCTTAATTGTAGACGAAAAAAGACAAACTTTTTCAATTGATAACACTAGACAATATCAAAATTGTTTCGGGCTCAAAAATAGCTTATTATGAAGTATTTTGGTCTGCTAAACACGAAAATCATCATAAAAACTTCAGATTAGCTCTTATTTTCAAGAATCAGAATTCGCTATTCATAAATAGCTGTATTTTTACTCATCTTTACCTTCAGTGTATAATCTTTCTGATGTTCATTTGAGTGGGTAGGTGGAAGCTCTAGCCTCAGGAACGATTTTTATTTCAACGAAAGGCGTGTAACCGCGCCACCTTTCTTCAGATATGTTTTGAGTCTAACCTAGAGCATCAGTAGAACAGGCAATAGTGCATGATTCAAGTGATATTCCCTGTTTTTCGTCTTATAATTCAAGGTAAATCAATTAAACTATTTTTAGGTTTCAAAGATAAGTGTGGTATAAGGATTTTTAGACAGCAAAAAGGATGAAAACTATCAACAGTCGGTGAAAGAACTCCTACAAAATTTTCATGACCCAGGATGTAATATGTCTCTAAAGATCCATTTTTTACATTACTATCTTAGTTTTTTCCCTAAAAACTGTAGAACTGTAGGCGATGTGAACACGTTGAAAGGCTTCATCAAGATATCACAGCAATGGAACGTATATATCAGAGTCGTCGGAATGAATCAATGCTCGGAAACTACTGCTGGACAGGGATAACTAGTGATACTCGGACTTCGATATACAAGAGGCAATTCAAAAGGAAATGTTCACAGGAAATAAATTAAAATATACTACTGATTTCTTACTATGAACACGGTTTCTTGAAACATGACTTATTGTACTGTATGTATTAGTTAGCAATGTTTTGTTCTTCAAATTTACCAATAAATTGATAGATGTGCTGTGGTATATCTTAAAAACAAGAGCCAATACATGAATTCCATTTACATATTCATTTTTTTCAACCCAAAATTAGTAAGAATAGGCTATTTAAAACTAGGAAACAAACAAAAAGTTGTGTTTTGTTGCCTAGTGTAATTATAGAGGATAAAGAGAAAGGAAATCAAAAGGTTTTAGTGGATATAAATATATTTTTAATAATTCATGCTGCTAAAAGTCTGAAGAACCGTCGTGGTTCGCCCCCCCCCCCCCCAAGCGTAGACTTCTTCAAGGCTTGATTGCAAACGTTGTGAAAGGGTGGGGTTGAAAGCGGATGAATGCATTTACTTGCGAGGCCTGTCCAGGTATGATTTCTTTTTGAATAAAGAAACTCAGCTATGAATTGACTGTTATTCATTGCATATATTATACATTCTTGTAGCCTTTTAGCAGTAAATACCAAATTTTAAAAGAAACTAACACACTAAGAGTGCCTCTTTTGGCGTAAAGTTTGTTAATCTGACGATCAATGTCTTTTTTAGCTCTTGCGAAATATAAAAAGACCTTATCACATTAGCTCAATGAAAATGTTTCATTTTTATCAAGTGTGTTTGTGAAACAAGTCGTAAAACCTTACGACCTACGTGTTATTGATTCAGTCGTTAACGCATTGCAGAAGATGGTCTGGGGAAAAAATGTCGACACGCGATTCTGAGAGAACGTTATCTTCAGCAATGGTTTAATAGGTAACTTTGAGTGAAGTGAAGAAGTGAAAATATGTCCTATATAAGAGACATCATTTATTTTCCAGGATGTTACTATCTGGAGGAAAATAGAAAGATATACAGAAGATAAAAATTTACACAAACATTATTCTTATCCCAAATAGGACTCTTTAATCTCTACAGATTGTGACTAGAGATTTATGATAATAGTCTGTTCGTGAGTTTTTTAATTCCATTTATCTTCCTGGCATAGCGACATATTTTTATTTATAAAAAAATCATATATAAAATAAATTTAAGGAAGTTTTTGTATGAGAATCAGTGAATTTAAGAAGAAGTAACGTTTTTCTTTTATATTGATTTACATAGTTGGCACCTTGTAATAAACAAAAATAAGAGCTCTATCCTTTATACAGTTGATACGCAGTAGCCTTCTTTCCACTCAACTCACATTTTA
Source organism: Trichonephila clavata (assembly GCA_019973975.1). Classification (NCBI taxonomy): domain Eukaryota; kingdom Metazoa; phylum Arthropoda; class Arachnida; order Araneae; family Nephilidae; genus Trichonephila; species Trichonephila clavata. The sequence goes on along the minus strand of BMAO01000170.1, from coordinate 23,575 downwards.
AACTAACTTAGTATGGAATTTTCAACAACAAATGCAACAAAATGAAGATTATATAGGAGCTCCAAAAATGAGTGGATACTTTAGAATTTCAATGAAATCTGCTGTACCCACAACAAAATTTTATATTTATCAATATAGGGAAATTTAAAGATAATATCTAAAACAATTATCAACAAAGCTATAAAAAAGTAAAACTTATTTTTTGAAAAATCACAAAATAACTCAAAAGCTATATCACAAAAGTAATACAATTTCAAAAGACGCTACAAAATAGAAAATATTAAATACGTTAGTTACTTTAGTGATTATATGCAATAGTTTTTAAATGTTTGGGCATATAGAGTCCACTAATTCTTTCGTAATTTCTACATCAATGTTTCTTCCTTCTTTGGTGATCCCTATTTGAAATTCACTTTTCCCTTAAATGTCGTACAGAACGATTTTTTTTAAAACTAACCCTATTCAGAGCCACTTGTTGCTCGATTTTACCAAGGAAAAGGCATCAAAGTATAGAGATAAATGATGAAATGGAAAGTAAAATTCCTACAAAAAAATTTAGATCTAAAATAAATTAAAATATATGAGATTGCAATAGTAAAAATATATACTGTAATTCCACGAAAGGCAAAATTGTACACGAATTAGGGCAGGGGTTTGGAAAACTTTAGAGAGAGAGAGAAGAGCCAAATCGTAAGTGAAACTCACCCATGCACATACGGAAAGGAGGGGGCCCGGTAGTGATCCCGATCAGGACCAGTGGCGTAACGTGCACCCCCGCACCACTGAGGGCCCAAAGCCTGGATGATGCCAAGTACGTAAGATCCGGCTTGGAGCCCAAAACCTGACTTTGCAAGAGAACCCTAATATTCTCCGTTATGCAACTGATCAGGACTGTAGTTCTTCAATACATAACTTTTATATTTAAACAAAATTTTACGCAAAATAACAACGGAACGGAACTACCAACACGCTTAAGTTTTGCTAGCTTTCATGATAAGTTTGAAACTGATAGAATATTAAAGGATATGCGTAAGGAATGATCAGACTGACCACGCACATCAACAAGCGAAGCGTCTCCTTTTGGAGTGTTACATTCACACGGTCACCACAAAAATCAACATCGCAATATGCATGTGAAACAAGTGTGATTAGCGCTAGCGTAGGACCTATTTCGCAAAGAGCAAAAGGGAATTGTTTTACACATTGAACGAGGACGACCCAGACAGAAGAACTCAGTGTTGTGAATGGCAACTTGCGCAGGTTGAAATTGATGCAAATTTAGTTTCTCAAGTGATGTGGTCTGTTTTACTTATGGGTTTACCTCAAAAATATGGTGTGCAGCAAGAAACTGTGCACACTAGAGAAACTGCGCTATGAAATTGAAACGGCTGATCACCCAATTCCTGTAACTACTCTGAGAGATATCACCAGCAATGTAAGACATTGTGCTGAAAAATGTTTGCAGTCGGGTGGATTACAGTTTTAATACTTATTATAACTTCGTAATTTTTATTCACTGTTATACTTATGATAACATATACATTTTTCTGCACCGAAGAGTGTATACATTTGTTTTATCAACCCCTTACATGCAAAAAAGAAAGAAAGAAAAAGGAAAAAAAGAGTAACTGGAAATTAGTTCGAAAAGTGCATTCCCATGAATACATTTTTACCAATGAGTTGATCTCTTTCCCCAATTTAGAAATAATTCTAATATTTTCATCGATTATCAGTAAACTTTCTGAATGTAAAACTTTGTAATACAGAAGTAAACGTTAATAAATTAAATATTTAAATATATATGCAAAAAATATGTGCAAAGTACATATTTTCAATAAGTAATTATAAAAATAGAGAAAAGAGATAATTTTTTTAATCAGACATAATTTTTTTAATGCATATGTAAATACTTAAGAGCCTCAATCGTTTATGTAAGGAGCTGCAGTTTGCCGACCCCTGAATTAAGGTCCTTTATCTTGACAAAAAAATTAAATAAATAAAAAATAAACCACTTTTGAATTCTGTAAACAAAAATTAGAGTTGAAAGCTAAAATGAAAGAAAGCTAGGACGTTTTATTTCCATGCATATCTGGGGGTAGAACTTACCACTATTCCATCCGTAGCGTTTTGTTTTCAACGCCTTTTTATCCTGTCCTTTGGTCATTTTACCTGCATGATTGAAAGTATAGCATTTTCCATGGGTTGGAGTATAAACGACTGTGAAATTCCTGCGATTAAAAAAAAAAATCTTCAATACATCAAGTAAGCGATTTTTATAGCATGTAAAGATAAAATTTTATTTGTCATTTACCTCTGGTCACAGCGCTTTCTATGAAAACTGCAGCTTATAACCAGGCTATCAAAACTCGTTCCATAATTTGCGATGCTCATAATATCAGGCTGGAATGCCCATTCAATATCGGCTAAATCTCCGACTTCAGCGTTTCTGATGATGCCCAGGAGATTGCTGACATCGGCATTGGCTATCTCTTTCGTTAATATATCCCCCATTCCCGAATCTCGTTTTGTGAATCTGTTAAAAATACAACTTTCTTGAATTAAAACTTAAATTGTTGCTATTTCAGAGAAGAATGAAAAAAAAATTATTTTTAACGTACTTAAAAGGAATAAAAGGAATTTAAGATGTGGTGGGTTTGAAATCCTTTTATTCAGAATTTTATTGATTTGTAACGTCCACACACACACACACACACACAACACACACACACACACACACACACACACACACACACACACACACACACACACACACACACACACACACACACACACACACACACACACACACACACACACACACAAAGCCTTCGAAACGAAAAATTATGTTATTGTTCGAAATTTTAAATGTTATAGACGTGTACACATATACATATATATATATACTTTTACGTAAATTTTTTTGTATATAAGCTGTCCTAAGTCAGCAATGTTCATAATACTGTAGCATCCATGCTGTTATTTATTTATTTATTTTTATATTTAACTCTATTATTTTAATTTTTCATATTTCCATTTAAAATCTATTGTCTGGTTATCCAGTAATTTCAATTCTTTTCAGTTTGATCATGCTTATTCATCTCTCTCTTGTAGAGAAATGTTGACTATATATATATATATAAGTTTAATTTTATCTAAAAATCTTTAATATAAATTATAGTAACCACCATATCGAGTGGATCCTAAAAAAAGAGTTTTCTGGAGTTGGTTTATGACGGACTTAGTAATTTTAAACAACGGTCAAGTTACGATGATGATATCTGAATCGGTACTCCACTCTCCTTATGTCCACCCTACGCCAACAAGGATTTTGACCACGACAGATTTAACATGCATTCTCTCCTCTACACAGTGGGTCTTCAGTGACACTAGGGTTCGAACTCATGACACACCGGCCTCAAGTCCGTGACAGTAACCATTAGGTTACCCCTATCACAAGTAACTTAGTCCCTTGTTTGGTACAATCTGAGTGATCTTGCTCAGTTTCAAGTCCTCGATTATATCAAAACGCCGTGGTATTGAACTGAATTCATGACGGTCACATGATAATATAAACACGTGTTCTACATTGAATTCAAAACGGACAATAAACTACCTCGTACTTTTTATTCTATTTGTAAAACTTAGGTAACATTTCAAATTGCATAGTTGGGAAAAGATGCTCAAGAGTTATAAAAAGAAATTACTGCAGAAAGATTTTAAAATTAAAGAAAAAAAAGTCTTGTTTTATACATGTACTTTTAAATAAAGTGGCAAACAATAATTTAAAAAAAAAGTTTCTGTAAAAAGCGTAATTTGGCAACAACGAAGTGCATGAACTGTGTGATTTGCTGAAAATAGATAATTGCATTTATCGTGACTATGACGTCACATGTGTTTTTGAACTTGATTAGCTAAAAACATGTGGTTTGAAATTATCATGTGATTATGACGTCACAGGAATTTAGTCTATTGAGCTTTGGCTCAAATTACGAGGTCTGCTGCCAACAGTTAACGTGTATCATCTAAAACAATGGATTAATGACAGTCACACAATAAATGAATAATGTGCTTTCCATTCAACTCAAAACTAAAATTAAGACTTATAGTATAATTTAGATAAATTTTTTTAAATTTAATAATTTGGTAATGATATCCAAATATTAAAATTCTACAAAAGGTTTTTTTTTTTTTTAAAATTTTCTACAAAAAGCAAAAGTTGGCAACATGAACTGATGAACTGAAATACGTGATTGCATTTATCACGTGACTATGACGTCCATGAATTTATCCCATTATATTTGAATTACCTTTAAGAATTATACCGAATATTTAAAAAGAAAAACGTTCCTTCTTCCTTCAAAGACCTGTTAATTGGTATTTTATTTTTGATGTGTTTCTTCGCACTTTCTGGTAATAATTATGATTATCTCATTCTATTTCAATCGATAAAAATCGAAGATCACAACCACAGAGATGAAATCCCTAATTTATGGCCCTTGAATTGACAGTGAATATTTGACTATAAGCTTTCATAAAGGTACGGTAAAAGCAAGAAGCCAATATATACCCATTTGGCTCTGAAGATGCAATTACATCGTTAACGTAAGAATATTTTTAATAAAAATTCATATAAATATTGTGTTTTATTCATCTGCCATTGTTTTAAATTTAATGAAATGTATAAAAAATGACTAACCTGTAATGATTATTCCCATTGCTACTATTTCTGCAGAAACATGATTGCTCTTCATCAGGAACAGATTCGTTGTGGAAACCGAAACACAGTTTGGGATAGTATCTGCACATGAGATCAGAACAAATACACATAGGATTCCCACTGTCGCAGAATTCAGCATCACACAGATTCGACAAACACCTACAGCTATTCTCAAACCATGACCATTCACATGCAGGATTTTGGTGACAGGCATTTTTTTCTTCGATGGGATACCTGTTAGATTTTAGTAAAAGACTCAGTTTAAGCTATAGAATAACTTTATTTTATAAGTTGCTGAAGGGCGACTCGTAAAGATGAGAATTCGAATAAGTATTTGCATGATATGAGAAAATCTTACTTTTGAGAAATAAGATTTGTTCTTTTTTAAGAAAATATAGGTACTTCCGTATTATATCGTCGGCCAATTTTTCCAAATAAAAAGACAAGGCCATTTTCGAAAGGCATCGTCAAATACTGTCAGTGTTATTAGTGTTTTGATGTTGGCTCTGGAATGGTTTTCCAGTTATTGGCTACATGCCGTAGCACTTGGCGACTTCTTTCAATTTGAAAAAATTGGTCGGTGGTGTAATACGTAAGTTCCAAAATATCTTTAGATGTTATTTTTAATCATCGTCTCTCATGTTAAACGTTCATTGAATATTGTTACTAAAGATTACTATTTTAACATAATTTAACAGGTTTTATAAATAAATATATAGACACAAGGTTACAAAAAGGTTTTCATTTACAATTCGAATAAAATCTCACAAAATGCTTATTTATTCTAAGAAATTCAATATAAGATGTTTTTGCATTTTTATTTAAAATATTAAAATTGCTTTTAGGAATGAACCAAAAATTCATATTAATGAAATAGTAAAAAATTTCAAAAAATAATATTCATAAAATGTTATTCTTGACCATTTAAGTTTATCCATTAGGCCTATTCCAAACTTCTCTGATCGTTGTGAATATTACTCTCAGTAAATAGAACTGAAATGAATCAAATTTTTCTCTATCTTCTAAATAATGTAATATAAAGCATTTCCATAGTTTATACAAATAAAGGAGTATCTCTTTTCAAATAAAATTCATTATTTTTACTTATTCAAATCTGTTCACCCAACATGGCTGGCTTCTAAATTTCATATAATAAAAATTATCACTAACGAGTCACATGGTTACGGAGTGCGCTATCTAGTAGAAAATGTCTAAACTATTTTGCACAATTAGTGATATAAATCAAGATTTAATCTATCTTTTGATGAATTTTTGCTGAAGAGTGAATGTAAGTGAATCGTCACGCTCGAGTCCGTTACGCTGGATCGGGTTTACTCGGCGTTAATCGCGCTCGAGTCGGTGATGCACTGATCGTGTATGTTCGGCTCCAGTCGTCATCAGTCACGCTGTGTTTTTTATGAAACGAATAAATTTCTCGCGGAAATAAATACTACATACAATAGCTTACTGCTTATAAAAATAGTTAATTATTTTTGAAGACCAAACTTTTTTTAGTGTTTTTTTTTTAAGTAAAAATTTTATGCACACTTTTTCCCCCGTGAATTTTTCTTCTTTTTCTCCATTTAAATATTACTATTGTTTGTTTACATTTACACATTCATACATTTGTATGAATTTTAATGCACAGGTATTTATTTGTTGCTTTTCTTGACACAAGGTTTCTTAACGTTACGTATTATACGAGGTCATATAAGTTATATAAGCATGTATATTATGTATATATTATATAAATATAATCCACATAAGTAATTTACATATAAATATTTTTAAATAATTAGACTAATGGACATTTAAGTCGTTTATACTCAAATATGTATAAATATATAAGAATGTATTCGCTAAAAATCACGGAGATTTATGACAACTTCTGTTATTTCAGAAGTGGATGCAGCCTCAAGTAGTACAGAATCATTTGGGTTTAATCAGCTATTTATCGGTGAAATTTGTACCAAGAGATGTAGGGGAAAAAATGAACAAGTGATTGTAATGGTTGCTATTTACATTTCACCAATTCTAAGTGTAAAGAGAATTATTGAATTCATCCAGGAAAATTTACTTGCATATACTTAAGCCGGATTGGCTATGCTGAATCGAAATCTGCACAAATTACTAATGATTTTGAATGTAGATTTCATTGTGAGTGTAGTTTTTTGAAAGACAAATCAAAACATTAAATTGATTTTTTGAAATCAATATTCAATTTAATTATGTCAAGGAATTCAAATGACAGTACGACAAACTACGGAACAACGCTTGGCGGGTTTTTTTGTGTGTGTGGTGTGCTTTTCCATTTTGCTGGCGCAGGCGATAAAGTCACCAAAAATGTACAACCGATGCCAAACGGAATGTGTTAAATTGAACGGAATAAAAAAATTTAAAACGATAGTAAAATGTTTATACCACAAAAGTAAAAAAATTTTTAGAACTTACATTTATTAACATTTTTTTTATGTGTGCGTTGTGTGTTGTCGAAAATAAAATCTGATTGGCAAAATTTGAGCCGGCGAAATAGAAAAGTACCGTTTTTTTAGATATTTAAATAAATTTGAATCTAAAGTACTTATAACATATTTCAGCTATCATAAGCTATTGTTTCATTCTTAGAATATAATTAATTCATCATTCTGATTGTATATTTCGTTACTAATATCACTTTATCAGTACAAATATAGGAATAAATAATTTTATATGACAATATTAATATCACCTTGTTTTTGATTTATCAAAATAATCCGCACTAATCAATTTTTAAACATAAAATATATATTCAAATTGGAAGTTTTCACTTCTATCGTAGGGTCATAAGCACAAGACCATTATTTATTTATTTATAATAATAAATCTATTTTGAAATTCCGCGGAGAAATTGGTGGCATTTCGTCCTGCAATAATAATATACAGGGTGTCCAGCCTTAATGTGACCCAAAAGCTAATTCCCGAACCGTTCGGTTTAGATATGCACTTCCAATTTGAAAAATGTTTTAAAACAGGTAAATAATGTTTTTACGTGCTTTTCGAACCAAAAAACCCATTTAGAAAAAAATTACAAAAATTAATTTTTTATACGGTCCCCAGGTCCTATCACTTATATTTAGGAAAATATGCAGTACACACACACAAAAACAAAGTAAACACAAAAAGTTTCATTTTATTACGATAAAAATTGGCCGAGTTATGGAACTCTGAAAATCATACATTATATCCATTTTCTCGGCAATTTTCAAGAAGCTAGTAAGGGGCCATCTCCAAAGTGAAATTAGTTGGAACTCTGCCAGGAAACTTCCGCTTTTGCACGCTACTCTTATGTAAATCATTTTTAAATTTAAAAGCATTCTATAATAATACAATAATTGAGTACTTAAGAAATAAAATTTATTCTGTGTACGTGCAAAAGACAGAAAAAATAAAATATTTTGGACGAAGAAAACATTTTAAAAGCAGTTCCAAAAAATAAACTTATATGCTGCGGCTTCAGTTTGATTTGCTGCGTTTTTTCTGATCATGACAAACGTTAAAAATCTGTTTTGCAGTCGCTTGCAATTGCATACAGTCGTATTCTAATATTACGAATTCTAGTACGGGAGAACGAGATGTATACAAATGAAGAATATTGCAAAATGGTACTGTTTTATGGCAATGTAATCGAAATAAGAGTGCAATTTTATAAATTTAATTTATAAAATAAATTTAGTGCAAAGGCTGCAAGACCTTATGCACTAAATTTCCATTCGAAGACATCTATCTTATTGCACAATTGCCCGTGCTGTTCAGCGCTTGTATAAAACTGGGAGTTGTCATAGACGTATTCCCTTGTCTCGTGCCATACCTCGTGCCACACCTCGTGCCTTCACTATTATTTAAGTTAATTTGGTCATTCTGATATAATAAAGCCCCTGATCCATGATTGGCGCATGATTCCACTTTATGCTATAATTTGAAAGACAAATCCTGCATTATTTTACTGCTATTTGTTAAAACAAGTTGTATTTGTTTAATTTAATTTTTATTGTTTGCCATACAGCAATACAAATTGTCAATCTATGATGTTTACTACGATGTTTTAATATTTCTCTGATGTTTTTCTTTTGCTCTTTCTGTAGATAGTGAATTACTGTTCTCTAAACTCAATTTATATACGACCCCCTTTTTGAGCAACTTAGATGCTTCAAATTTATGTAGGCATAACTCGGTCAGTTTTTATCGTAATAAAATGAAACCTTTTGTGTTTACTTTGTTTTTGCGTACTGCTTCTTTTCCTAAATATAAGTGATAGGACCTGACTGGGACCGTATAAAAATTTAATTTTTGTAACTTTTCCATAAATGGGTTTTTTGGTTCGAAAAGCACGTAAAAACATTCTTTACCTTTTTAAAAACATTTTTCAAATTGGAAGTGCAAATCTAAACTGAATGGTTCGTGAATTAGCTATTGGTCACATTAAGGCTGGATACCCTGTATAATGCACAAAATCCACTTAAAGTAAAAGGAAGTTTAAATTTCAAGTGTAAAAAGTCGCAGCTTACAGTTCATCAAAAGTACAAGTGAGGAGAAAGTTCAACTACCTAAGTTGAATGTGCAGTAAAAGTTCTATATTTTCCTTTCTATTTCTTTCTTTTCAGCTCATTTTGCATTTATTTATCAATGGAACAATTTAGAAAAGGGTAGAGATAAATAAAAAAAGGAGAGACAAAATAAAAACTTACCTCAGTTTTGTTGTAGACTGTAGAAATTTTGAAGTTTCAATAGATGATGGATATTGGTAATGTTAGCTCTTGTTTTTGGTATGGTTACTGGACTACAAATAGTTACGGCTGGAAATTCCATACTGCCCATGATTACACCCTACAGTAATGCAACGTTAATGTAAACATATAAAGGCTTATTTTATATCAATAGACATAGCTGATGAAGAATATATATACTGGAATATAAAACTAAGCCTACTCCGCTTTTGGTCAAAATAATATACATTCTATAACAAAGAAAACGACGCACCAAGAACGAGTTTTCTGATAGAGACAAAAATTGGTGGGTAGAAAGATTATGTACAGAATAGAAAATGATTAAATTTTCAGAAAAATTGAATGATTTATTTTAGAGTTGCATAGTTACAAAGTAACGAGCTTAATAAGGCGTTGACCCACTCTAACCTAGAAGCAAGCTGCCGCACGACGTAGCATAGAGTGATAAGGCACCCTGATGGTCTTTCTGCGGTATTTCTTACCAAGTCATCAACATTCCCTGGTAGATGCCGTCACCTTCCCATCATATCCCAGACATGCTCTATTGGAGAGAGATCTGGCGATCTGGCTGGCCAATGAAGTGTTTGACAAGCTGTCAGATAGTTCATAGCAACACATGCCGTATGTGGTTTGGCATCATCTTGCTGAAAATTAAGGCCAAGGTACTGCAGAAGGAACGGTAGCAGCACAGCTCTCAGAGTGTCATCGACGTACTGCTGTGCTGTAAGCGTGACAACCTCTAATGACAACCAAAGAGGTCCGGCTGTCAAAAGAAGTGGCATCCTAGACCATAACTCCTGGTTAATGGCTTGTGTGGTGTGCAATAGTGAAAGCAGGATTGGCAGGCTGCCCTGGGCATCTCCAGACACGTCTTCGTTGATTGTCAAAAAACAGTTGGAAGTGGTAGTCGTCGCTAAACACTATACGTCCCCAGTCAGCATGATTCCAACCTGATAGAGCCTAGCACCACAATCTGGCTCGACAGTGTGCAGGCATGAGTGGCTGGGGGCGTAGCGGCCGGCACGAGCTCAAATTTCGCCCTATCAACCGTCTGTGGATGGCCATGGAGGACACTCGCATGCGGGTCACACGTCTTATGGTTGATAACGATGAATTAGGCACTGACGAGACTGATCTGAATCTGACGATCAATCTGTCCTCCCGATCTGCTGTGGCCTTAGGTTGACCGTTACCATAATGACGCTGAAATCTGTGATTGTCCACCCATTCTTACCAGCATCTTCTAATGGTCGCATCGCTTCAACCCATATGACAAGTGATTCTCCGATATGCCCAACCTGTATGTCTTTCAAACCAATGGTACGACATCTTTCAAACTCTGACAGTTGCGCTCGAATCCTGCGATGAGACATTTTTCAGACGTTGAAAGGTATCCTAAAACGCAATGCAGCAAAAATTTTGACTATCAGTTTGAGAATCGCTACTTATAGACATCTGCTGTAACTCCCGCTATTCATTCATTGGTTATTAAATTTTAATAATTTGCATGTTGGGTACAAATGTCTTTGCACACGAAATTTCATAACAATCGGGCAACTCCTTGGTGCGTCGTTTTTCGTTTTTGTTTGTTTTTTTTGTTATAGAGTGTACATGTTTAAGTTTTAGAAAGTATTGGATATTGCAGAGATTGTAAATCAGCTCTAAGGAAAGATTAATCTAATTTTGCTTCTACTCCTGGTATTTTGCAATCTGTTTTCTGCTGTGAAGAAAGGCAGACTTAACTAAAAATTGTCTCACGAGATTTAACCAATTTCATTCTTAAATTGCATTACTTAATTCTGTTATATTTTTCTTTTTTAAAGGATAACAGAGATATATATATATATATATATTTGCAGTTGTTATAAAATAACAAACGATTTTACGAAAACAGAAAAATAATCTATCAAACAAAATTTTAAAAAACAAAGATTAATCAAATTTTTAATTTTGAGCGTAAAAAAAAATGAAAAAGATTCACTTTTAGCTTATTTTATTTTTCTATTTGGAAAAATATTTTTTTTTTTCGTTTTGCTTTATAAACTTTTTATTCTCCATTCTCTTAGTCTTTCTTTCAAAATTAAAAAAAAAAAACTTCTTGGTTATAGAAAAAGTGTGAAGTTGACGTATTCCGGCATTCAAAGACAAATTAAGTTTACCGGTTAAGTTTACCGGACAAATTAAGTTTATGTTTTAGCAAATAAATATTTTTCCGACAATAAACTTAAGCTGTTCTGCAACCTTCAGTATAACATTTTATCCTCTGATCACTGTTTATTTTAAAGCTTTTTTTTAATAAGAATATAGAAAAGGGGTAGAAGAGGAATTGCGCACTATCGAAAAATATCATAATCAGAATAAAATGAAAATTCAAAATACCGTTTGCTCGACGATTTTTTTATATTCGAAATATTCCTTGAAGACTTTGTACGTCATGTGACACATGGTAAGAAATGCCACGCAGACGATAATAGACCACACGGTTTTTCGCATTTGCCCACCGAATCGTAAATTCGTCTGATACCTGCTGCTGAGAAACGACCTCCCACGAACACCCTCAGTAGCTCTCGATATCTTTTGCAGTTTCCTTTCCGTCGTTCTTTTCCAATCTTCTTACACCGGGGTGGTCTGAGAGAGTGGCAAGTGATTTTTGACCTTCAAAAGTAGATAATTTCAAAATTAGTTAGACACTCCACATATATTTACAATGAAATAACAGCTGAGAAGGATAACAATTATTAGTTTAAACTAAAACAAAGAAGAATTATCAAACAGAGGGATATCTTTTGTAATTTTTGCATTTGGAGCAAAATTGATATCATTGTAAACGGCTCAAAAGGTACTAAATGTTGCAGCTCATAAATGAATTAATTTTGGAATTTGATTTTTTTTCGCATAAGATTTTGCATATTAAATATTAATCTAAATTTGAAATTTTTTATAACATTCTGCTTAAATTTATTAAGTTTAAGGGTTTTTAAAAAATGAGCCTAATGTTAAATGAGTATCAAATATTTTAGAGTAAATTTTTTGCTCTGAACACTTTTTGAATGTTTTTTTTTTACACCAAGCGATAGATAATATTTTTTTCTTCCCTTTAAAAACGTGAAAAACTGAAAAAGAAATATTTTATTAGAAGTATGAGTAATAGCGGTGTTAAGAAAAAGAATCCCATTCAAACACACTAAGGCTTTTTATTCTTGGAATTTCTCCTCTTAACTTCGTCTCCTGGTGGAAAATATAAGAAATTCTCAAATAGATATAATTCTTTGAAATTAAAATTAAATAATTCTAAGTTTTGAAACATTAACTATAAAGGAATAAGGCTTCAAAAAAAGTGAAATGTTTAAAATGTAATTATATTTAAAAAAAATATAAGTATATGAAGATAGGAAACATTTCTGTGAGAAATATTAATCAAGTTTTACGTTGCGCATCATATTTTCTAAAATAGTAGCTCTAATAACTAGCAATAAGTTGATTTATGAAAAATGTATATATATATCCTTATTACACTGTAGCAATTTTTATATAAGTACGAGATGTGATGTGCCCGCTTTCCTTTCCCTAATTGCTGGGGAAAATTGGCTTAAATGGGTGGTCAAGAATTCTGACTTTTGTTCTCACGATCATTCCTTAGAATCCGAGAGTGGACATATTCCCCAGTCTGTGTGGAATTCCCATTTCTCATGCATCCCGGACGACGGCGTGTCTGGAAAAGAACAGCCGACATTATACTTCTGAAGGTTGCCACGCTTTGAGAAGCCGACGAACAAGGGATAATGGAGAGCCGAAAAGAAGAACCAGGAGGAACCTAGACTTTAAAAGACACGGCGTGAGAATTTGAAGAGAACACCGTTCAGAGGCCTCTCTAGCGATATACAGCGAGAAACCCACTGCGTTTGCAGCTCCGATTAGAGTCGATCAGCGAAGCCGAAGGACTTTGGCCCCTATTACCGATAAAAAGGTGTCGACTTCACGAGATTCTCAAGATAAGGTGGATGTTTGAGATGAGCTGAGCTTTACTGTAAAAGAGACTAACTGTGATCCCAATCTTGGAAAGATTGTAAAAATATTCAAGTTAATTTTCACTGTAATAAATTGTTTTGATAAGCTAATTCAAGTCATCACAAAGTGCTATTCAGAAAGTAAGGAACGTTTTGGAATTAAAAAGAAACTAAATACAAGGGAAAAAAATATTATATTCAGCAGAAAGAACGACTAAAATTCTTATTTTCTACATAGTCACCAAACAAATTGAAGCACTTATCATAGCGATGGACAAGCTTTGAAATTCCCTCGTCATAGAATTCTGCCGCCTGCGATCTCAGTCACTCAGTGAAGCACACCCGCAGCACCTTGTCGTCGTGAAAGCACTTTGTTGCTAGCCAGTTCTTCATTCTTGGAAACAAGTGAAAATCGCTAGATCGGGACTATAGGGCGGATGGGGAAAACTTCCCATTAGAACGAATTAAGGAGTTCTTGAGTGTGGTTTGTCGCGTGTGGTCGGGCATTGTTGTGCAAAAACGAAATTTTGGAAATCAACTTTCCTCGGAGCTTGTTTTGAACTGCTCTCCTAAGGTTGCGCATAGCTTGACAGTACCGCTTAGAGTTTATTATGGCACCATGTTCAAGAAAATCAATTTATATATATTATATATATAGTTATTAATAAATGATATTTAAAAATATATTTTAATAAATATTCAATTATATTTTATATAAATATTAGTTACAAATAGTTTCATAATATGAAGTACAATATATTATAAATAAAATATTATATACAATATTATAATAATACATAAAATATATTATAATAACTAGCTTTTACCCGCGGCTCCACTCGCGTTGATGTCTTTAAATAACTGTCCAAGTCAAAATCATTATCATTAGAAAGTAAATAATATAATATGGTAACTTTTTATTGCTTGACTGGAACCCATAAAATTTAAAAATTCTAAAATTGATCTTAGTTTAAAAAAACTGAATATGTGTAATTTATTATAATAATTAACAACAAATATTCAATCACTTAAACTATTAATATTTTTAAAAATCAAAAGTATCTACGTTTAATATATAATTCCTCTTTAAAAGAACTCAAAACAGAATATTATTCCAAGATGCTACTGTACACATTACTGATATATTATACATGTTCTTCCGTCAGCTGCAAATAGGTGAAGATTTGGGCATTGGACTCACCTATTAGGCTACAGATAGTTGGCCATGGGAAAAACATTGCTTTTCAAAATGCACCTCTGCTACCTGAAATGTTAGCTTTGTTAATAGCAACAGTAAAACTGGAAATTGAATTTTTTTGAATTGAAATGGTAGGTCAGTGGGAATACTTGGAATTCGAGGTATGATAATATTATCCCTTTTCATGACATATGTTCAAATATTGGCACCAAGTATATTCTGCATCAGATTTGTGATCCAAGGCCTCGTTCCTTTACATAGTCGAGGAGCATCGAGATTTTGCATAACTGGTACATTTAGTTTTAATTGAAGTTTGTGTGAGGGTACACCCGAAAGTTCAAGTGAATTTAAGAACTCTGTGGGATATGAAGTACTTTGTTCTTTATCCATGATTGTATTCATTGATAAGTATTTCTTCAATTCTCCCCCTCCCCCGCACGTCGTTTAAATATTCAATGTTGATTTTATGGACATTGTCATTGTTATGCGCCAATATTGATCTTGCGCGCAACCACTGATCCCACTGATTAAATTTTGTTGCAAGCCCGGGTAAATTTGAGCAATGAGATTTACATTATTTTCTTCTACTTTGCAAAATTCTCTGAAAGTAAAATAAAACCTCCAGCCGATAACCATAACCGATTTTTAATTGCGTCTCTGCATAATGTTCCGAATCTACGTCATTATGAAGATGCACTCTCATATTCGTTTTCAGACTGAATTTTTCAAATTTTCCCCATAAGCTTGAATTCACCAGCCAATATATAATAAAGCTACCATTCCTTCTAAAATATCTGTACTATCTCGGAAATCCTGAAGAGTCCGATTTAACGCTTCTATAGCTTTCTTGTGAGACATCGTACTTTCATTCCACACTAAAAGATTACATTGTGGAAGCATCCTGCCTTGAGAGCTATTTTTTCTGAAATTTCAGATGAGGGAATCTTCAAATGCAAGATTAAGCGATAATTTTAAAACGGAATGTGCAGTACAACCGTTGGTCAGTAAAATCACGGCTATACCAGAAGAAGCCATAGCAACTGCTGTCTTCTAGGTTTTTCTGGTAGTCATTAATAATAAGTTTAGCAAAAATGTTCTTCCTCTACCTCCAGGGGCTTCAAGAAAAAAAGAGTGCACCACTGCCGGATTCTATTTTGCGTAACACTTGTTGGAAAACGTGACTTTGTTCTGGAGTTAATTGAGGGATAAATTCTGTTACTTGATGTTGCAATGCTATGAATTTGTAGTTTAATTCTCAAGTAATTTCAATATCGAAGCCATTTCCGTCGACACGTCTAGAGCTAATCATTCCAAAATCATGTAGCTTTCTCCTATCCATTCCGAAAACCTTTATTGCGTTTCGTTGTAGATGTGTTCATTGAAAGGCATATTTGATTGGTTTTCGTCGCAAAATATCTTCCACCATGTAGTCTTTGTACTTATTCCAAAAATTCAAAGTAATAAATACTTTCAAAACTATTCAAACTAATCAAAACTACTAAAGTAATCAAAACTTTTTATGAAACTGTCAATTAATATTATCATAGAATTTTCAATATCACGCGCACGCAATTCGCTAAAACTTTATTTCGTTTCCCTCTTTAAAAAGTGGGGGGAAATTTGCATTAAAATATCTGGGATTGTCGGAATAGAGAGCTTCTTAGCCAACTTGGCGATATTTCTCAAAGTTTGAGTTTGACATTTAACAAACGTAACGCAATAAACGTTAGACGTTTAATAAAAAACCATTTAAAAATTGCTTTTTGTTAAGATGCTAAATTACACTATGTTTCAGTTATTTGCTACAAATGTGAGAAAATTTTTATTAAAATTTCCATTATTGATCAAATGCATAATTTTGCGCCAACTTGGCGGGGAGTAAGCAACGTCAACGTTTTACCCGCATAATTCCCGTTCCCGTAGGAATATGGAGATAAAATATATCTTATGTTACTCGCTGATAATGTAGCTTTCCATTGGTGAAAGAATTTTTAAAATCGGACCAGAAGTTCCCGAGATTAGCCGGAACAAACAGACAGACAGACAAAAATTTTAAAAATTGATTTTTTGATATAAGTACGGTATATACCTTTAAATGCATTTAGTAAAAAGCTGCTAATTTGAAATTATAAACAGACACTTCAATTTTATTTATTTGTATAGATTGTTTATACGCTGCTGCGCCGTTGGAAGAAATTCAAAGTTAATTGTATAACACCTAAGCATGAATTTCGAAGGCTATTTTCTCTGAATTGACTGCCCATTCGGCGGAATTACATTGAGGGTTGAACACCCTGAAGGAGAACTACTTTTGCCCTAAGTCTCGTTTTAAAATGAATTTTCTTAGTCGTGCCCTCCCCTTGTTAGTTCAGTTTATTGTGTGTGTGTGTGTCGTTTAATAACATATTACTGTATTTTCTTACATGTATTATGTTATCCGGTAAGTATAATTTTGTGCAATAATAAAGTATAATTCAAAAAATGCCTAACAACCACACATTGACCAAAATTGAATTTACACCCCAAATTGTACTTTGTTTCAAGCATTTTTCTTATGATTTGTATTTATTTTACGTCTAAGCAGACTAAATTAAACAGTTACATACTAATATTTAATCATAGCAACTTTCTGGTCATTTTAGGGTCAAGAAGCCGTATATAAATCATAATTATATTCATTTAACCATCACGCAGTTTTGCGAAATGGAAAAAAAAAGTGCAATGGATCGTTTGCATGGAAGAACTCTAGTACATGGCCTTCTTTTAGTAGTTTTCCCTCAAATGTGTTCCCTGTAAAAACTGCTTTTGTTTTTCTTGTTTGATTCGGTATTTGATATCTTTCTCAACATATTTTTTTTCAATGTTCCAACAGATGATGTTAATTCGGTTTGGTATCAGATATTTAAAAAAGGGGTTTCTTTGATATTTTCATTAGCATTAACGAAAGTTTACAGATGCTATTTAAAAAAATATTGATGTTAAAAAAATCCTAATTATTACTAAAAAGTCCTAAGGTATCCGACTACTTGCGCGACAAATTTTTTTTTTTTTAAAATATGGAGGTATGGGGATTTTTTTGTGGTGTTTAGATTTATTGAGTACATTTTAAGAAAAATATGCTAAAATCAAGAAGAGGAAAATAAACTATTGTTACTAAAATGGGAAAAAATAGGGAAAAATTGACAAAAAATTATACAAACGGGGCCCATTTTGAACAAAAAGTTTATGAACAAATCTTCAATTTTGATGTGTTGTTTTGCTATTTTTTTTAAATGACCTTTGGGATAAGAGATATTTTAATGTTTACAAAAAGTAGAGCACTATATTATCTTAGATATTATATGAAATTGCTTGAAAAAACAGTGATTATATTTACATAAGGCACTGTAAATTTTGTAATAAAACAGAGATTGATAAATCTGAAAGTTAAAACATTTCCACTTTTTTAAAGAACATACACAAAAAATTTCAGTTAGTTATTTTCAAAATTTTTTGAGCAATCGCTGACTCCGCTTGAGCATTTTTTTAAAAAAAAAGCACATTTCAAGTACGTTGTCTTGCTTAAAGTAGGGTCATCTGCTTTTACTAAAACACTTGTAGTTTTTGTTCTAGTGAATGGAAAATAATAAGCATGCTATTTTTATAAAGCTAATAAGATGGCCTGTACAACAAAACCATAAAACAATTGTCAATTTTTGGCAAAATTCACAATTTTAGGGTAGTCGGATGCCTTAAAGTAAAAAAAAAATAATAGAGTAAATTTCAAAGAATTATATCATTGCTTTTCATAAGTATATGTGAACATTTGGAAAGGAATTAGTATTGTTTAAATAAATTTTTTTAAAAAAAAACCCGAATTAAAAAAACTTAAATGAGAAATTAAATTAATTTTTTTATTCAACTCCTTATTTTAAAAAAATGTTTTTAGAAAATAATCATAAAATATTTCAAATTATGTCCCTATTGTTAAGCTGAAGAAACAGTTATAAAGTTAAATATGCATACAGGTAACAACCTTTGGTTTATAAATAGTTTTAATCTTCACAACGTTTTTAATTACTGCTTTTGAGTCACTTAAGCACTTGAAATAATGTAGAATTTTAAAGTGAATAGAATTCTTTTAGAAATTCTGAAAAAAGAACATTGGAATATCTATTGTAGGTTTGTTAAAAATTTCTTTCCAGTTTCGTCGTATATTTTGAAGTGGTGACGTTTTTAACTACTCGATTACTTCTATCGAACGCTAAATGGAAGAATGGCAACATAATTTTGAACTGAATTCAAAGTTATGTTGCCATTAGCTTTTACGTAACCCTAAGCCAATATGGATTCAAATCAAATCTCTTTTATAATGTTTTAATTAATGAAACAAGCACTTAATTTTTTAAAAAAATAATAAATATATAGATTTTTAAATAAAAAATAATGGCATAAAAAGCAATAACTCAATTTATCCTCTAAATGCTCCACAACATTATTTTGTTCTAAATTTACTTACACATTGCCTTAAAATGAGGGAATTTTAATTCATTAAATTTGTTTATTTATCCAGAATCCGTTTTGGAAACTGATAAAATCATTTGACCAATTTGTATGTTATTAAATTAAAAGCTTGCCGTAGCAATTAATTGAGCTATGACATTTTATGGATGGAATAAATTAAATAATTACCTTCGCTTACGAATTGTGAAATATTGCTGTCGGCCTAATAAGTCAAATGGATCAGAAGAAAACTGTCTTTTGCTGGATTCGTTCATCACCATAGTCCAAAATTAAAATTCGCGAATAAAATTATTGCAGACGATTTTATACCATGAAAAACATTAACATTCGGTGAAACAAATTTCTACGTGGAGAGAATCAATTTAGGTCATGTATATTATTCAAAATTCTTTGCCTCAAAAATAACTTTTTCTTTTTTATTCGTTAAAAAAAAGTCGAATGAAAATATTGTTCTCAGAAAAATGACTTAAGTACATTGGTTTTGTATTACATTAAAATTAAACGACACATATTTTAATATAAATAAATGCTTAGAAATTATGGAATTAGTCTTATTTTATATTAGTTTTGAATATTTTTTTGCTATTAAAATACAGAAAGTTAAATATTTTTTTTTAATTAAAGACAAATGAGAATACAGTATTTAAATTCATTGCGTATATCGCTATATTCGTAAAGATATACTGAATCTGATCGCAGCACGCAAATTTCCCTTTCATATTGTGAATACGGAATAAAATAACTGACAAACGATATTTTACACAAAAAATTTCGTAGAATTACTTCGAAAATACGATTTTTTTAGGCTAAAAAAGTTTTTATGTGACCACAGCAATTGAAAAAATAGACTTATATGGAAAAAAATACAAATAGAAAAGTTGAAATTCTATTTTTGATGGATGACGGAACTATGGGTGGCAAAATTCTTTTGCTTGATGGATGAGAATATGATTGGAACTTACCATTATTCATAGAACAATCGAATAAAGGAAGAAAAGTTGTAAATACTCTCTTATTTGATGGATGATATTTGTACTGAACTTGATATGACTGACAGACCTATGGAATGAAGTAGTGTATTTAGCATCATTAAATTCTAAATCGATATAATTCCTTATTTGAGTTCAATTTTTTATTTTATTAAATGCAGTTTAAATCTGGTATCTACAACTGCATATTGCTCCAGATTAAATTTATTACATTCCACATTTATATTTAATTTTATGGTATTCATATTATAATGAAGGAAAATCAAAAAGTAAATTCAGGAGCAGTAATAATATGTTGACGCCAGGAATGAGTTACTGCTGCAAATAGAATTAAGCGAAAATTTTAATTTAATTTGCTGAAGGACAAATCTTTTTCTATTATTTTATGAAAATAATTAGAACTTCACTTTCCTGTTATTATTATAGTATCTCTATTGTATGTTTAACTTGTGACCTTTTTTTATGGCTAGTCAAATTCAATAGACAATTTGCATAGAACAAAGCAAGAAAAAGTGCCTAAGTATGTTAATTATTAAAATTTACTGTAAACCTGAATTATGCACGCAAACCAAAACAGCGCACACTTAATTATAGAATATGTTGATGAAAAAAATATGCAGTGTAAAAACAATTGAGTTTTGCCTCTTTTCGATAGGAAAGAACACAGTTTTTATTTTTAAATATTTTTTGAAGCGTAGGACACATCTATTACGTCATATATTCTAAAACAGGTTTTAATGACATCGAATATACCGCTTGATTTGCTGACAACATGCTGCGCCAAAGTACATTACTTTTTACTTACTTTAGAAATTTCCTATTGAAAGTTAGAAAACTTTACAGCGCAGGACTTAATACATTATACCATTTTTAAATTTTCAGATTGTTGCTACTTTATTCTATGAGAAAAATAGATTTTATAGCGGTTTTGTTTTCCTTTATAGTGCTTTGTGTTGATTTTTCCGATTCTTGTGTTTGTTTTTGTTTATGCTGTGAAACGTGAATTTGATCTTTTTTCTCTGCGCTTGGCGATCAAAATTTATTTGGCACCAAAAGTAGGGATAAGTTCCCAAAATTGAACCTCATAATTCTTAGCTACCCTATTAACTATATAGCAGCGAATTTATTTATTTTTTTGAAGTTAAAACTTCTTTAGCGGCGTTGGGCACTTTTCGGTAGGGGCAAATCTTATGGGTTCGCGTCACCGACATGCTCTGACTGGCGCATGCGCAGTGTGATGTTTGCTTTAGACACTTTTTGGATGGGTGAAATCTGGTGCGTTCGCGTCACCGACATGCTTATAGCATTATCTGTTGGCATCTGTAGCTATACAGCTGACGTATAGTGCTGTGTATATCTTATAAGTGAAATTCAATGGATTTAGTGAAAAGTTCAATGTGTATATACTATGTATTGCTCATTGTGATTCCGAGAATGGGCAATACATATTAATGGTTGCCGTTTATATTTAGCCTGGAAAATCTATGAGACAGATACAACAATTTTTATTCGAAAATTTGATGATTTATAGAAAAGAAGGTTGTGAAATACTCGAAAAAAGATTTAGTGAAAAACATGATAATGTACCGACGATTTTAAGTGGATACTTCAATATTAACTTTTCAGGTGATAAAAATCTACCACTAATTGAATTTCTAAATGAAACACTTAATTTAAATATGTTCAATTATCGAAAACTCAGTACCACAAAATATAAAACGGCCATCGATGCGGTTTTTACGCAATACTTAGATAAATTTGAATCAAACATTTTCCTTTCTTACTTCAGTTACCATAAACCTATTGTATCTTTTTTAGAACAAAATGAAATAAATGAAAGTACAAAAAGTTAAGTATTGTTGAAATTTATGATGACAATGATGCAAACAATTAAAATAATGTTAAAAATCAAGTACATTGAAATTTAAGCAAATACAAATACTATCCATAAATATAATGATTGTATATTAATTGTTATTTCAATTGAATTGTATTTATATTTTGTCACGATCTTGCACACCCCGTAATATATTTGAATAATAAAAAACCATGTAAACATGCATTTAGTTGTTTCTCGGAGTGTCAATAGATGTGAAAACCAGATTGATGTTGATAATTTTAATTCAAACATTATGAAATTTCAAATTTTAATACTAAAAGTTCTTAGTTTTCACTTCTATCGGCAGTCTCTATAACTGCCAATTTTTTTAATTTTTACTCAGGAAAATACAGCGACCAACTTTCATTTTGATCCTCTTTCACTTAACTTGAATTTTTATCGTAAAGAAAAATAAAAATGTGAATATTATTCAATAAAAAAATTTCCTTTTCTTTAAAAAAAAGTTTTTTTTTTAAACAAGTGGCAATTACAATTTATTCCGTAAGCTAAACTGGAGTTTTAGTCTGAAAGGTGAAGAGATAATAAATAAGGTCAAAAATCTTTTAACTTATTTTGGTTTTTTTTTCACTGTATATTTTTATGAAGTTTTGAATATTACTTCACATCAGAGGCTTAGCTACCGCCTTATCAATGATACGGGGCCCTTAAGCTATAAGTGCCCCAACAAGTGTAGTATTTTTGACATTTTCAAATAAATTTTCCTTTTGCGATCATTTTTAATTTTCAAAAA
Source organism: Trichonephila clavata (assembly GCA_019973975.1). Taxonomy (NCBI): domain Eukaryota; kingdom Metazoa; phylum Arthropoda; class Arachnida; order Araneae; family Nephilidae; genus Trichonephila; species Trichonephila clavata. The sequence continues at coordinate 768 of BMAO01000170.1, read as the reverse complement.
AGCTCCCTTCCCAAGGAATTTACATACAGGGATCAATTACGTCAGTACTTGACATCATGTTTTTCCTCACATCAACCACACTGACTACCAGACGAGACGCCATCTCGTTTCGTGCTGCTACGAATTCAAATCTGAAAATTGCGCTTTGGCGCAATTTTAAAATCATCGCCAAGGAGTGCACCAAAATACGATTTTATCGTATTATATACATGTACAAATGTTATTTTTATGTATGTTTAAATAAAAAAAAAAGTTTCAAAAGTTTCGAGGATTTGTTATAAAAATTCGAAATTCATTACACACATATATATCTTTTGAAATATGTTTCTCATGCCCATGTAGGATAACTAAGACGCATGTCACCCCCTAAGGAATGTCCTCGGCTCTACACCGATTTTTCGCACAAATCTCTGACAGGTTTAATATTATTTCTCCACTTACTTCAAACCAGAACTGAGTGGATATTAACTTCGAACTTTCAGCTACGCGAGAATTTTTGGAGACGGACATCGTAATTTTCGACCATGGTCAAGTGACGAGGACGACACCTGAGTTGTGGCAACTCCCTTCTCCTAACTTCGGTACAAAATCAACGGGAGGACGTTTGAGTCTGGACAGATTTAACGTGCATTGTTCCCCCTACACAGCGGGTCTTCAGCTGTACTAGGCTCGAATTCATGACACGCCAGCCACAAGTCCGTTACCTTGATCACTAGGCTTCGCTGGTATCAAAATTATGCCGAAAACCGCAAAAAATCGGGTTTTTTT
>BMAO01000169.1:0-17700 GCA_019973975.1 Trichonephila clavata | reverse complement strand
CCTCCTACAAAAATTACGTACACGTATGAAATTTGATTTACAAATACGTCAAACTGTGCATAACAAATTTGGTATGGGTTTTGCGATAACATGATTGGTATTCGTACAGTACTTATTTTATAAATACTTTTTGAAATTGCTTTAAAAATGTATAAATTCTGAGAGAGAGTTCCAATTATTTTTTTAAGAATACAAGTATTGCTTTGATTCAAAAATGCATACCAACTTAGTTACGTGTACTATTAAAAATAGGTAAAAAAAATCAAGCTTAGCACATAGAAAAAAGCCTTAGCATTTTAAATGAAGACAAACTAGTTATTTTATCTTTCTCAATAAGTCAGTTTTCAAGTTTTGATTTGCAATAGGGATTGAATAAAACGAACGTAAGAGCTATCATAATTCTGCGTTTAGAGCTTTCAACTTTTGTGAGGTTATAGAAAAGAACATAAAAATAATTTAGGCTAAAAATATAGAATTGATTTTTGACCTATTTTGTCAACTTAATCGCACTGTGTCCCCTTAAATTAGTGTTGCTATCCAGCTACAAAATATTCATTAAAATTAAACGAGAAGAAGCGACAATGATACCGTGAGCTGGTATTTCACTCTGCTAACTTCCATTCCATGCTAAATGAGGCTTTCAAGGTTATGTTCAATTTAGAGACAACGGCGCGGTTGTACTGTTTCGTATGATACTTAGACTTAAGGCCCAGTTCGAATGTCGCGACAATGAGCTCTCAACCCTTACCATTAAGCTAATGTAGCCCAAAGCTTTCATCGAGGAAAACCAGTCTTCAATTAGTAATTAGTTCAAAACAATATTGTTAGGGCATAGTTATTAGCATTTGATCGTGGTGTTAAAGCCTAGTTCTATCAAAACTGATTCATAGAAAAATAACAATTTAAATTCTACCAGAACTCATTGTCTTATTGCGAAAATATTGTTAATAAATATCAGTTATCATCCTGAAGACTTAAGCAATCAAACAATATAAAATGATAATAATCATCATTCTCTTCAGGAAGGCGGCTTTACGTAATGCGTGCACTAACGTATATTAAATTAGTTTATAAGTTCATAGGATACTACACCTTATAAGGATACATAATAAGAAAACAATTTAACAGGTTTTGAATAAAATTGTTTTTTTTATTAAAACTTCTTCTTGAAACCTTTATATCAAGCCACAAGAAACAAAAATTTGAAATTCGCTGAATTAAACAAGCAGCAGCAGTATAAATAATATACAAGTTTAGGCGATGTTAAGTTTCCTGGAAATTTTATCACTTTCTAGAATAACACGAGGATTTATGGGAGTGGACTCATTATTTGGAACGTGTTTGACGAGACAACGTCAAAGCTGAATATGCTTCAAGCCTAATCAGGTTATCTTAAACTAATCTTGGTAGCTTACATACTCTACACGATCTTTAGTGGAAACAGAATTCGTACCTAATAGACTTGGTGTAAAAAAGTTACCATTATGATCCTTTGACTATTGCACCAACATAGCTAGAATTTGAAAAATCAAGTATTGAAGTAAAATAATATTTTCTTAGCATTATGTAGCAATTTTTCCAACTTAGCAATAATTACTTTCTAAAAACTAAGATTAAAATCTCAAAATCCTATTGGCTTACAGATTATTTGAACTAGCATCATTATGGAGATACATAAAAGTTATTACCGGTACATTTTAAAAATCTGTTTAACAGTTAAATCATGAGAATGGCATTGAGCATAGTGTCTCACCTTCCTAACTGCCACACAATATTATCTGAATCCCAGAATAATTTTACCAAATAAAATGCATTTAAAACAATGGTAAAACATGCACATTCATTTTAAATTAACACTTGTCGCGGGTCTATTCCGAACAACTTTTCAACTAAAAATCCTGTGGGGTGAAAATTGTCTTCAAAAATATAATTTATTGAAAACCTTCCTACGAAGAACAAGATGTGAGTATGCAATTTAAAGTCTTGTATATAAAGATTAACTTTCGAGTTAGATATTAGATAAGATTAAGATATAGAAAGAGAGAGAGGGTTAGACTGCTACGGATAGCAGTATTTGATTAAACGTGAAGTAAGGCATGAATACTTTGTAGCTAAATATTGTAATATTAAAGTTGACGATTTGTCAAATAGAAATTAGATTAGATAGGTCACTAAGATAATTAGAATGTATTGCTTGGACGTAAGCGATCTGTTTATTTAGTCTGCTCGTATCTCGTCGTCTCGCTATTGTAATTCATATTTAGAATTGGTGCATCTCTAGACTGGTTAATAGAGTTTGCATTGTTGTTGATACTGAAAATAACTGAAATTATTTTGGAATATGGTTATTTTTCCTTCCGATCTCCCCACACTGAGGAAGGCATAGCTCTTCCTCATACACTGTCTATTTGAAATTCTAATTAGTAAACATTTAAATTAGATTACTCTATAAAAGTTTATGTTTCATAACAAAGTTAAATAAAAAAGAATTCAACGCTCAAGAGAAAATCATTTTGAACAATCACTAATTCGGGCTTTTGCAAAATAATCTATACATTTTCCCAATTTAAAACTGATATTGATAAAACTTGCATAGGTATAGAATTCGTATGAAATGAAATCTCAAAATTACATTTCCCTCCTTTTAAAAGAGCTATTTCGAAGTTCTACGATTTATTTCAATGCCGTGAAACTTTTGTTTGAGTCTATAAGCTTAGTTCTTTGAGCCTGCATTAATTCCTTGAATAAATACAATAAACCAAAAGGAAAATTCTCCTAGATTCTCTGTTTGCATCAGTATACGGATTTCGTTGGTGATATTCTGAGATTAGCTTCCATAGAAGGAAATTCCTAGAAGGTAACCGGAAATGAATGAGAGTATCGATGAAGATGGAAACTAAACACGAAGGAAGATTACGTCAGTGGAAGGTATTGTCCATCTAAGAAAATGGTCCAACATAGGAGTAAGGAGGCTAATCAGATTTATCTTCATTCGTATTCATTTCATTCTATGGTCGTCTCTGATGTCTTTGTCTGAATCATTTTCGTATATGAGAGAGAAAAAGATTCATCAGTTTTTCTCTTAGTAAATATAATTATATGCGGTTATATCTATGGCTTATGTACACTATTTATTCAAATCTAAATCACCATCGACTCTAAGCAGCACGCCAAATTTTCAACACGTTTATATGAAGAAATAAAACAAATAGTCGAAGGGACTGATTTTTACGAAATTAAGAAAACTTTAATGACAACTGTTAAGAAGGGAATAATCAATTAGTTTTACCAATATTAAAAACTTTTGAATACGTTCCATGAACCCATATATTTTCTCTAACCTTTCAATCAGGTGCAATTTTCCCCATCCAACTAAATTTACCGCTTTTGATTCTAAGCTGCACCCGATTTTCTGTAACATTTACAGAGGAAGAAAAAGTGCTGCTTAGATTTGAAAAAATATGATAGTTTTTTTTTCTCGATTATATGAATTTATAGAAACAATATTATGTCACTATATACATTTATTTTAAAATAACGAAATCTCAAAGTGCACACATTACACCTCTTTAAAATAGAGCACCCTGTACTAGTTTCCAGATCATTTTCTATTTAATCCTTGAAAAAAAAACACATTCTCCATATTATTGTTTAGCTTAATTATATTTCTTATTGTTGTTATTTCACACATGTATGCTTTATTTATACATCATTTTATTGAAATGTATCGTTTTTTTTATTAGTAGGATATTTGTTGAACTTTGCTGTTGTGTATTAAATTAGATTTTCAAAGGTAAATTGACTTATATATAAAGTACATGTTTTTCACTTAATTTTATATTTTACTCCAAATAAAGATAGTGTTCTTGAGTTTTCAATTCCCAACTCTCTTTGAAAATTTATCAATATTAAAATTATAAGCTCATCTTAAAGTAAGAGATGGGGAAGATATACTACATTGATTTTATGATATTGCCATTAGTATAATTGCTGTATATGTGCAGAAAAAGAATAATCATTTACTGTGAATACAATCTTCATTGTTGGAATTTTAGCAGTTTTAACATAATCCGACTGGAGATGCTAAGCCGAGCAGCAACGAACTAATCCCAATCCCGATTGTAGCGAAATGCGTACACAGTCCGAAATCACTTGAGATTAATTAGGAATTTGTATTTAAAATTTTCCTTTAAAAATGTTTAATGATTTGGGAGGGTACCATTCAAATATTTTCACTGAATGAGTATTATAGATGAAAACTACATTATATAAACCGAAAGAAAATGTAGAAGATTTTATATTCTTTAATTATTAGTCTATACGGAATCAAAAGCGTTTTTTATTTGTGAATTTCTTATGTTGTTTTCATGTCGAATTTCCGAACTGATTTAGTTTATTTTATCTTTAATTAATTAATTTTTTTCTTTTATAACTGTTATTACTGTTGAATCGAATAAATTAATCTTTTTCAAGCTTCTAAGTTTCAATTTCTTACTTATATATTTAAAAAATTTGTATGAAATTACATTGATTGGCATTGATGTGTAAAAGCATATAATTAATAAAAATGCAATTACGTGTTGGTTAGTTAACAGAGTAATAAGATAGAAAATATCAGAAACTTTCACATTTTTATATACTTTCTTTAAAGGTGTGCTTGATATTATATTATATTATTTTCAAAATATTTTTTACAGAACTGCTTCTACTTAATTTATATAAACCTAAAGTATTTTACTGTCCTATCAAATTATTTTCAAATCATCACAAAATTCGTTAAAACTTTCAATGTTTCAATTTTGTTCATTATACACAATTCACTCATAATTTTATCAGCTATCTGCTATGGTGATTCCCAACAATGTATTAGACATTTTTAAAAATTATCATTTAGTAAAAATTTTAAGTGGCAATAATTAAAGTAGAGTTGATTTAAAAACTGGTATCATTATTAACAACTGTTATATAGTTTTTGTTGAAAAAATATCAGTTGAAATATATAAATTGTTTTCTTAATATATATATAATATTTTGATGTGAAATATTTTTACTCGGCCGTCTTCCTAAAAGATGAGTTTATTTAATGTTTCAAATTTATATCAAGATTATCATGAGGATGTCTGCCCAACCTTCTTAAACCTCATTACTTAGAAAATATTTTTTTTTATTTCAGTTGAATATGATTAGAGAAGTTAACAGAACAGATATTTAAGTTAATAATAAAAGTCAAAACAATGAAAAATATTTTGCTACGTAGAAAAAACCCGCCGAATAGAAAAAACTGCCTTCGCATTAAATTATTAAGCATCGAATATTCTAAACTTCACTTCTCTCCAAACAATATTATTGCAGAAAACTTTCAATAATAAAACATATCTTTTATAATGATTTTTTCAGAGTTCAATTCGTGTATTCAGAGTTTCAATATAACAGAACAGACAAGCAGATATTGATCTTCAATCAGAACAAAGAACATTATACTTTGAATTTCAAGACTTGTGATAAAACTGAAGCATTTAGAGTATTTGATGCTATGATTACAGGTGTAAGGAAAGCAACTGTTATGTATTTGCAGGTATAAAAAGAGACAAGGAATATCAAATAATAAAACATTTTGGAATATTAGTGATGATAAAAAAAAGTTGAAAAATTGTATCATTCTTAAAAGTTTTTTTCAGAACAAAACTATAATGTTAATGTATTAATTCATTAATTTAATGAACGATGTTTTTAAATGGTAAAATCATTCTCCCGTTTGGGGTAGCTGATAGTTTTGTCAAATTAAATTGGGAATAATCTGAATAGTAATAATCATGAATTTTATTCGAAAATTTAGCCATTAATTCCATATATAGTGATTAATACAGTATATTTTTGAATATACCGATATAATGAATATTTATCCAAGAAAATCGTTAGGGGATTATTTTTCAGACTGTTTCTCTACAAATTGTTCATAATACATTTTCTGTTTTTAAAACTGTGGGAGAAATAGATCAATATAATAAATTATTATAAACTAATAAATTTCCCAGGAGTTTCGAAAGATTCGATGATTTTCAATTAAAATTTTTTACCTTGAATATTTCCTGAATTATTTGAGGCAATTGAAGATAATTCTTAAAATCAGATATTTCACAATAGGGAAAATTAAGCATAAAAAATTTTTGGCATGTTACACTGTATTTTTCCCGTAACTGTGCTTAATAGTTGAGAATTTGACCTTTATCAATATTATTTTTCAATTGCTTTGTACTTTTAACCCCTGAATGTGGTGGTTTTCTCACCGGTGAACATTGTTCATGGCATGTAGAGTGTACATATGAAAAGAAAACATTTAAGCGATTTTGAGTTCCACCATCATAAAATAAAAAGCAGTGTGAAAATTTTAAATTTTAAATTAAAATTCTTTCATTTTGCATTTTGTTAAGTATATGCTTAGTTATATGCAATAAAAAATGTGCCTATTTATGGAACATTTTGAGCAAAAAATATTGATCACTTAAGGTGTTAAAATATAAAAGGAGAAACTATCAAGGTGGCATAAAATGTTTCCAAAGGTTTTGAGTAAAAATTTTATATCATTCTTTTTTGAAAAACTTTTTTCATATTAGGAAACTTATATTTAATAAGATATTTTTTTTTCAAATTTTGAAAAACAATTCCTTTTATTTCGTGTTTATAAATTGCATTCACAGAAAGGAAACAGTTTATATGGATAGAGAAACTTATTTTATAAAAATAAAACAACTATATTAGCTCGATTAATACATTAATCCACTGAAACATAAAAAAAATGTTCTATGATCCACTAAGAATGATATCAATTTTGCTTAGGTGCGATTAAATTTTCGAAAGTTAATTAAGGTATATAATTCTTTTTATATTTATAAACATCCTTACGGGGAAGAAAAGCTTTTCTCAGAAGTTTTTTGTAAAAAAATTCAACTTTTGTTTTAGGTGGTGCAAAAAATTCTATTAAGGAGCGTATTTGGATAATTAATTTGCTGAAAGGTTAAAACTTTATTTTTTAATTCATTATCTCATTTTTATAAATATATTTTATTGTATCAATGCATGCAGTTTAAGGAAATAATTTCTTCCTCAAGAACAGTCGTTTAGCTATAATGAAATAGCACGGGCTCTGTAAAATGCAAATATATGCTACACCTGCGTAAAATATTACATATAGATTTAATTGCAATTAATCAGAAATATGAAATTAATGCGTGATTTAGTAAATTTTCTTTTTACACATTAAAATTGCCAAAAATGCCTTTAATAATTTTTGCGTAAAATCTGAAAGACTTATTTATTAATATCTTAAATGTTTATGAAATGTCAGTAGAATTCCAAAGGAAGAGATAGTTTTTGGTAATATTTGATATTTCAGAAATATATTAATTTAGTACCACATCATAAATTGTTAAAATAAAGATAATTAATTGAAATGTGTCATTACATACATTCATTATATTTTTTCAGGAAATATTAAGTCATACTAAATGTAAGAAATATTTTAATTCTGCTATTCTTCGAACGGTAAGACTTAAAACTTTTACAAAAAGAAAATCTGAATATGCACTTTTGGTAAAAATTGAATGATACAAAATGTTTCGTGAAGTAGCAATATATGTGTGTATATTTGTGAATGTGGGAATGTTTTAGGATATGCTTTATACATATGCCGTATATTTCCATGGGTGAGCGCGCCGTGTGTGTAAGTGTGCTTGTGCTATCTGAAATACGAATGTTAAATATCTTCTTTAAATTATTTTCCGTAATTGTCTTCTGAGACGTCTTAGTAATTTTTTACCATTATGTTATATGATTATTTAAAAACTTATATGTCTCTTATTGCGTTATAATGTTTTATTCCTATTAACTTATTGGACAGGGTCTACAAATGAATGTGATATAATATCAATATGCAAGCCACTTAACATTTGCTTCCTATTTCAGAGGACCAAGGTCCCCGAATTCGGCATCCACTTATGGAATTAGATGATGTCATGGAAGGAATATTTGTGCCTAGATTGTTCAATGGAACGTGGATATCCGGTAAGATTATCTCAATTAATAAATATTGCTATTTATTGTACCTTAATCAGTTTTTTGCTGTACCGATTTGAAACAATACTTCGTAAGCGCCCAATATTGATATGTGTTTAGCAACTTATAACAACTAAGCATTGTTAAGGGATCATTGAATTAAATGCCACAAATGAAGTCTTCTAGATCAGTGCTCCCAACCCCAGTTTACGGACGGGTCCGTGAATCAAATGGTACCGAGCCGTCAAGGAACATTAAATGTTTTCTATTTTATTTATTGTGTTGCTGTGCTTCTCAAACTTCCAATATTAGTGTGACCAATTTTCAGTCATAATTTTCATCGCGTCTCCTCCCGTACAATAACAATGTATTGAATGTAATAATAATGTAAAGCTTCAATACGAGCATAATTATACACCATACAAATTATCAAGTTAAGCATTAATTTTGTACACGCACTTTTAAGTAAAAGATATTTTAAACTAATTAATTTCATAATAATTTTTTTAAAAGTTTTTTCGGCTTTTTGATATGTTTGTGCCACTCATGTAGGGTAATTACACCCCTCCTTAGGGGCGTGCCCACAGTTTGAGAATCACTGCTATGGTATACTTCTCTCGGATTTGTGCGACTTTTCGTGGAAATCACTTAATGTTCCATGATAAATCACTTTAGATTCATTTTTCGACGTTACTGTGTTCTATTCTGAAAGATATTAAAAACAATTAAATTAAAATTATTAAATCGAAACAATCTAAACTATAAACAATCAACGTCCCTCCAGTAGCTTATAAAGACAACTTTCATGGGAAGGGTTAACTTAAAGAAAAAAAAACGGAGATTAATGCATCTAAACAAAAAATATATGCTAAAAATTAATTGTCTACGGGGGGGAGACGTTAGCCAGTTCGCGGTGTATAAAAAGTTGGGGAGTACTGTTCTAGATCATTCATCGGAGTAATGTCACGTGAGCACATTTGGCACGTGGTACAAATCTCAGTGGCACTCTACGCTACACTCTAAATTTGTCAATTTTTGAATTTTGATGGAAGTTCATTATTTTGAAATGGAGCTTAATGCACTAACATTTTAAGAATTATAGAAGGCAACATAATTATGGAAAAATCTGAAAGCCTACTCTAAAAATAAATCGAAAGCTATTTTAGATTATTGGATGTCATTTCTGGAGAGATTTAATCGTTTATACACAATTGTATGCACTCTACTTTCCGATTTTGACTCTACTTATCTATGTCAACAAACTTTTTCTCTCGTGAATAATATTTTGAATCCACACAAAAAAAATTGTTTAATAACTGAATGTTCAGAATCATGTCAAATTGAGATTTACAAATTGTTCCCTTGATATTACGTTATGGTGTAAAGAGCGCAGGGATCAGGCCCCCACAAAAATATGTATATTTGTATCTAACTATATTGAAGGGGATTACTTATATGTTTTATGATTATTTCTTATTTTAATATATATAAGTTACGTTATTTCTTATTTTAATATATAAGTTACGTGATTTATTATTTTAATATATAAGTACGTTAAAAAGATACATAATGCACAATATATGTGCAATTTCAATTTTTTTATTTATGCTGAAGGAATAATTATATTTTATATTTATTTTATGTTAATAAATATCTTTAATTGACGCAAAACTAATAAATAATAAAACTCAAATCTACTTTATTGATCTCATCCCTAACTCTGTATGCATTGTCGTAGAAATCGAACTGTTTCAATTGCTTCCTACTGCATGGTACCATGAATCATATTGGTAGATTGGTTTGGCACGCCACAGCTACAAGGTTGCCTACTCCTGCTCTAGGTCAACACGTTTGTCATTCTAAATAAATCCAGATAATACCGTATTTTAAATTATTGATTAAGTGTTAATTATTTAAAATATAAGACAGACTTTATTATCAGTGTGGCGGTATCTAAGTAAGCCAGTAACAGCCTCCGGATAGGGGTGATCACTCTGTCTAGTGGTCTCTCTCATGTTACTGAGACTTCAGATCCAAGCGTCGCGGATTCTAATCTTCCACATTGGTGACCTTGGTATAAAAGAAAAACGCAAAAACCTTCTGATGTGTCATGGCGCCATCTACCACCAAGAAGAGCAAGCAAAGTCGTCGGACCCACTCGACGCAATAGTAACAACTCCCACGCTCGCCATAACAACAAATATCTCATTCGTTCACCTATCCACTAACGCAGGGAGAGTACTGTGGCCGTATTTAAGTAAACCAGTAACAGGCTCCGGTCTGGAGTGATCACTTCTGTCTAGTGGTCATGTTACTGAGCTTCGGATCCGAGCGTCGCGGGTTCTATTCCAGCACAACCCGCACTGAACAAAACTTCCTCACATATACAGTGAAATAACTATCTCTATTTTTATATTTCCTGTCTCTATCACCTATTGAAACTGGTACTGAATTTATTGCATTTTTAATGATATTGAGGGGCATATTATATTTTCATTTTTCTGCTACTTTTGGTCACCTACAATTGATTCTAATTAAGAATTTCGAAATTAATATACATAATTAGTCAATTAAAAAATAAAGAAGATTTTTTAAGTCTGTCTGACAGTAGTTTTTTTTAGTACAACCTAAGCGTGTTACATACTGATAAATTAATGCAAATTTTATATATAGAACACAAGTAATACAATACGGTTTTTACCTAGTTAAAAAGCGATTTCGAGTCTACAGTCAGTAAATACCTAACTTGTAAATGGGCTGAAATATTAAATCTGTCGAGACACGAAGTCTTTATGTTGTCATGATGAAAACATTTTATACAATTTCAGATGTGTTGATCTGGTAATTTGATTATATTTAAATATATTACGCGGTCATCATCCATAGTCCTTGAGTTGATTTTAAGTGTGACTCTAATAAACAATTAATCAAATAAAACGGATAAAAAATTACTGCCGTTCGCACAAGATATTCACAGTTAGTTAATGGATGTAGAATGTGCCAGTTTAAGCCAGGATAATTCACAAGGGGTTTCTGGAATTTAATCTTAAATTTCAAGTATGGTGTGGTCTTTAAAGTTGTTAGATTGACTCTTATGATAGTTTAAGTGGTGGCTTTTCCAGTATTGAGGAGATTGAGAGATAAGTCTGATTAAATTTCTAACTTTAAGATCTAAACTTGCTTTGGTATGATCTAGGTAAATAGAGTATCGCAATACTGGTGTAGTTTTTGAAACTCTTACTAGTATTTGCCTAATTCTAGGTTGAGTAAAACAGAATTCAAAGAAATATTATTCTTGTGGTCTTTTTTAAAACAATCCAAACAATGTGATATTTCTCCTAACCAACTCACTTATTACTGCTTACTCTTTTTATTATTGTATGGTATGAGTTGATTATATAGTAAGGCGATATATTAAAGTAAAACGGTTTTAATGTATGTTTGTTTAGGTTTTATTGAATGTAAACTGAAATAAGTCACCGTAAAAGCCGGCTTATAACGCGCACGTTTAACATAAAAATATCAGATCAAAACATAAGGGTGCACATTATACACAGGGTATAAAAACGATAGCTTTACAAATAACAAAAGAGATAAGCATAATTTTTTTTATTTCTACGTGTATCAAAATACTGTTTATTTAAAAGAAATGACTCGCTTTATGAACCAAAAGGGTTGTAGTTCTAGAAGAAAACTATTTTGTCAAAAGTCTGGGATAATACCTCGAATAAATCACTTTAAAACTTAAGGGCAATTTATACTAATATTTCAGATTTCTTCGTAAAAAAGGGGACCACGCGTTATACAGCGAACATCCTAAGCTTGAAAGTATAGGTGTTCCGTTATACGCCGGCTTTTACGGCGGTTTTATAAAAAAGTTGTATAATAGCAAGTTTTTGGATCGTAATCATGGATTAACACGAAGTATAGTTAAATTAAATTATATATAAAGTGGTTTATTTTTTAAATATTACATTTACATAAGTTTTCTCCTTAGTAGTTCTTCTATCAAAAACTCCTTGTTATCAATTTTTTTTCTTTTAGTATGTCAACCCAAAAAAGGAGTCTAAAATAATTTACAAAAAATAATTCTCTGTTATTATAGTACTTATTAGTACTATATTTTCCTAATGATCTAATCGATGGGTATAATTCCTTACTGATTATCCTATAATTATTTAGAGGTTAGATAAAATTATGCGCAATAAAATTAAACCGTATTTAAAAATTTTTACAAAATATAAAAATTTTTATTAGTAGAAATCTTTTAAAAAATAGCCCCATTGAAGGTTCTTATTACACAGGAAAATATACGAATTTCTCGAGAGATGAACACGTGATATACTTCAAACACCACCATTACAGTTTATACTAATCAAACACATTCATCCTATTCTTAATTCTTTAAATTTAAGTAGCTATAAAAACTGGATCTTAATTCGAAAGTTCTAAGACTCCCGAAAAACACCTTAGATAAATACAGCCGCAACTCTTAGTTGCAGCTTATAGTTCATCAAGAACTTAACGGAAAAAAAAGCCTTCAAATAAGTTTATTTCCGCCAAAGAATGCCTCTAGCCTCTTCAGAGTGATGAGAATTCTTAAATAACTCACGTTATCTGAACATTCTTCCTCTGCCAACAGAAGGAAAAAAAGAATAAACAAGAACAATTCCAAACACACTCGCTTTATAAAGAGCATATTCTTTTTTTTCTGCGTATATTCAACAGAAATTCGAACTTTTTTTACCCTTTTCTTCTGTATTTTTCGAATTTCTTTCATAGCAATTGCCAAAACTTCTTAAATGTTTCGAGCCAACGAAACCCTTTCTAAGCGTCTGTGCTTCACTTTGCCTTTTCTCCACCAGAGGTCGTTAAGTACTGCTGGTATAGAGGACTTCACTTCAGTTTATGGGTCTGCTGAAGGCAGACGATAGCTTTAAATTGGATTTATAGCTAAAAGAAAGGAAATGGCTTACGGGTTTAACTAGATTTTGCAAGTTCTGAGGGAGGGGGGGGGGTTGATATCGCATTTGGTAAGATCTTTATGTTTCTTTTTTCCTTTGGATACACTTTAATTGGATCGATACATATTTAGATGAAAAGTGCGTGACATTCAGGTAATTGCTTTTAGAAGATACCCGTTGCATCATTTTGTTAGCATATAAACTGGCAAGAGAAGATAAAATTATCTACCAAGTAACAAAATGATCTCAAAGTAATAAAATCCCTCAACCTAAAAAAAGGGCATTTCTTGACTGTTACGAAAGGAAATGGAGCGTGGTTTTCAAATGCATCAGTGAATTAATGTGCTCCGTAATAAAGTCTTATTGGCAATTACAAAATGTATAAAGATTAAATCGCCATTTTAGAGGTTTATTTAAAGAAAATAAAGGTCTGCATAATAGTGTTACAGATAACAGGTTATTTTTTTACTTTTTTTGGTTTTAATAATTAAGTAAAACCTATAAAACTGAACGTACCATGAAACTGCTTCGTATTTATCATGCCTGATAAGGAAGTATATATGATATTCAGTATCAAAAATAAGAAAAGAAATTCAAGAAAAATCATAACAATTTATCTTTACAGATGAAGAGTTTTTGTAACAAAGTTTTAATATTTCAAATAAAGTTAAGGAATAAGCAAGTGTTTAAGTAATATGCTAGAGCCAAAGTAATAATAAAATAAGTTATAATAAAAAATAGTAATAATAAGATAGTAATAATAAAATAGTAATAATAAAATAAGTTATACTTCAAAAACAAAATAGATTTTCTATCAGTAGATTTTGTCTTTAGTAAAATCAACGACAATGTGAAAATAATTTAAGCCATAAAGACGAAAAATTACTGTCCATAGATTTAACACGAGAAAGACTGAAATTTAGTATATACCTATATCGCCCAAAAGCAGTCAAAATAACTGTATTGTGAAAAAATAACTAATGTGTAAAAAATATTTGTTTAAAATTAATTTTTAATATTCTTTTTATATTATTTACAGTTATATAACAAGCTATAAGCAAATATTAACAATAAAAAAATGTACTTCACTTGGAAGAAATATATATATTCTAAAAAAATCTAAGAAAATTTGTCATTATATATGAAATTTGTTTTTCTAATTGAAATTTAAAAAGCAGTCAAAATGACTTCCTTGGGCAATCTAGTTTTGCAACTATAAGTTTCCCTATGAAATCAAAAGGTATAAAAATGCCTCAGTAAAATATGTTCAGTAAATATAACAGATAAATTTAATCCATTAAATTTAAGTCTCAGCAAACATTATTCTGTGAAATTCTTGTACAATTACTCTCACTAGCGCCAAAAATGGTTATATTTAGTGTTAAAGTAATGAATTATTAATTTCTTCAGGTTGAGCAGATTGACTTTTTAATTCCTTGTGCAATCTTGTTCGTTAATCGACTGCAGCAGCTCAAGAGTCACAGGGCTTAGGATTTAATACGTTTATACATCGGCAATAGTTGAAGTTCTCTCTTGTCTTATAAATATTGGATCTATTAATATTGTCTACAAATAATCGCGTATTTAACGCATTTCTGTTATAACTTTTCATAATCACTTTGAAGTGACTTCTGTTTTGTTTGCTATACGATCTCTAAAATATATACCTTCACACATTTTACTTTTATTTCTTTAATGCAAAATTTGTGTTAAAATTGATTCAACACATATACATTAAAAAAATAAAAATCCTATTATTTAAAAATCATAAAAAATTATTAGCACTATTTATGAATAAAAATCATAAAAATTCTATTTTTAATGAGTTATTTCTTATACATGAACACCGCAACAGAAATATAAAGGGTTTTTGTTTCCTTCAAAATGCAGAAATTCGAACTTGCTCATAAAGAATTATCAAAGTTACATAAGATCCAGTCTTGGTAAAGAATTATTAGTTACAGCTATATATTGCCTACAGTTTAATGAATCATTTAACAATGTAAACTCGTTTACCCACTATATTGTAAGGAAACATAGTTTATACTTTCTATACTATTTCGATTAATTTTATATCTACAGTGTGTGATTATAGATATATCATGTCAAGCGGAAATAACCAAATATCAGGTACAAGAACTAAAAGGAGTTAAAAAAAGGAGAAATGGTTTGTTGAAGTATTTTTTTTATTTTCTTTATTATGAATACAAGTGAACATAGAGTGATTCATAAAGAAGAATACACTTTTCCAGATGCTGTAAAACAGTAACAATCAAAGCCAATCACCGCCTCAGTAAACCGTAAGGTATCTGTACTCTTAAAATCTGTTTCCCTCCTGATGGAAGTGGTGTGTCGTGACTAGACAACCAAAATGGCGGCGTTTCTAATGAAAAAGGCTTTTTTTATTTTTTGAAATCAGCAAAATGTCACAGAATCCACTTTTTTGGATAGGTCAACTTTTTGGTTGATGCGACAAAAACAGGACAACACTGACAATTTCCTTCTTCAATTGTATGATGCACCTATACACTAGTTGGCAAAACACGAGATTACCTAGATGAACATCTTCCTCAATGATGAAATTGGACAAGTCACGAACTACAACATGCAACTTGCCCAATAGCTTCCCAGAAATCCTTACTTAACATTTTGAGATTTCTTACAGAGAGGGTACGAAAGGACAATATGTTCGTCTCTATCCTTCCTGTTAATTAGCTGAGCTGAAACAGAGTATCATAACCATTATCAATGGACTTGATTCAGATATCTCAACACGCGTTTAGGTGAAAATGGATTACAGATTCAATTTATGTCATATAACTAAGGGCTCACGTCTAGAACATCTACGACTGTCTCTAGCAAAATTTTAAGTAATCCCATACAATTATGTTGCATGTGACATACACTCATGGAGAAAAAAATTAGCGCACCAAGAAGGAGTCGTCAAAATGAAACGAAATCTTACATACGTAATGACTACTTTGATATAAGTAAATTATTAGAAAATCAAAGGAAAAGGTTAATTTATTTCGGAGAAAAAGGCAAAAGAACGGAGGATTTAATACCCTGTTGAACCACTCTAGCGCGAAATGCATGATGCAATATGATCGGGCATTGAGGCATACAAGTTCTGTATGATGTCATAAGACATTTGGTTCCATATTTGCTGTAACCTTGTTTCTAGTTCATTCAAACTCGTGGGATGCCCAACTTGCCGTCCCAAATGATCCCAGATATGCTCTATTAGAGACAAATCTGGGCTCGGGCAGGCCAAGGAAGGGTAGTAACAGTGCGTAGACCCCTTGACGTGTGAGCCCGAGTATTGTCTTGTTGAAAAATGGCTCCTGGGAGCCGTTACATGAGTGGCAACACATGTGGTTGCAGGATGTCATGGACACACCGCTGGGTTTTCATGGTGCCACGTATCAATACTAGAGGTGACCGTGGACCCCATACCATCACACCAACTGTGGGAGGGTATGTCGCTGGTCTGTTGAGAGTCTTGAGCCTATTCTTCGTGTAAATGACATCTCTCGAATCCACTGGTCCCAACACCTCCTCACAACACAGTCAGAGCAGCCTAATTGACGAGTTACTCGCCTAGCTGACCACCCAGCTTCCATCATGATGATGATTCTCTCCCTCTCAAACTGCGACAGCTGCTCATATTGTCTTCGTAAATGGCGTAATGGCATGTCTACCTCAGCTCTTCCTTTGTAAACGATTCAACACCCTCAAACAAGCTTTGGTTACATGTTTTATACTCCACGGAGAACGACGTTAAACGCCTTCTACCGACTATACGCAATGCGCAACCAAGCTGCATTTCTAATCGTTTGCATATCTCCTCGACATGTAACTTCATGCCAAGTTTCGTTACGATTCCGCAATTATTTCTTGGTATGCTAGTTTTTTTTTTGTTAATGAATGTATATCTTACATTGATCTTGATTTATTGTACATTGAAGCTCCATATTTCTTTATGAAGAAACCTGTATAATAAATAAAATTACTGGGAATATAAGGAGAATATAGAATTCTTAAGATACACTTAACACAGAATGTGGCGAGCAAGTACTTTTACAAGAACATTTAGATACAAAAGCAATGCGCTGGTTACCAAATACCATAAATAGAAATGAATGACAGCGTAGATTGCTTTTTTCGCATTAAAAAATGCTTAGAGCATTCTGACGCATGTATCGATCCCTTATTCTTTCTTATAAAGACTCTTACTTACGAGGATCAAATTTACTTTTTAAAGGCGATTGTAATTAAATAGCCTCTTATGTAACATAAGTAAAAGAAAATACTTAAGAACTTTTGAAATTATGGACTTATCATTCCATCAGCATAATTAAGCATTATTATTAATGTTATACGTAATTATATGAACATTATTTGTAATTACGCTGTAAAGAAACACTGATTAACAATAATGCACCAAAAAAATGTTTCATGCAATGTCTGTTTATTGAGTCTATTATGTTTATGTGTTTGTACGTCACTTCTGAATTCATCAAACTTTAAACAAAGTTATCTATATTGTGCTCTATCATTAGTAAAAAAATTCCATTTTTTGTTCTACATAATCTTGTTAAGTGCTTATTTCAGGCTCAAAAATATTTTGAAGTGTTTTTGCCCTCAATTACATTTGGAAAAAATATAGCTCATTTTTATAAAA
>BMAO01000168.1:0-63838 GCA_019973975.1 Trichonephila clavata | reverse complement strand
TGTATTAAGATGACTCATTTTTTTAAAGTTTTCACTTTTGTTTTATTTTTGAGCTGGTTAAAAATTTATTCTTCTAATTTTGAGAGTACTAAACATTTCATAAAAATATTTTTTGTTTCAAATTCTTTGACACTTGTAATTATATATAAGCTTAAAAAAATATTTTATAACCAAAAACGTTGAACAGAAGGAACAAAATAATATCAATTATTGAATGCAGGACTTTAATTTTCTAAATAATATCTATTTCATGTAAAAGAATAAATTACTTCAAATTTCGTTCCTTAAAATAAAACTGACTGTATACATACAGAGAATTAATTCTTCGATAAAAAAAAATTTAATGAAAATATTAATGCAGTTTTAAGAGAAATGTACGCGTTCCACAATATATTTTTCTTTTTTTAAAAATAAACGTTAATAAATTTTAGGGTTGAGTGTCTAATTTTAGTTAGATGTTAGCAAAATGTTTCAAAAATATTTGTGGATATCTCCTTTTCTTATTTGTACCTAAAATATTTTAAAAGATACTCAAAATTTGATTTAATATTAACATAATTTCAATAAAGTATTTTATTTAAGATGTATTAATGTAAATATTCGGTGAAGAAAAACTAATGCAAAATATTGGGAAAATTTTTATTTTTATTTGCTGAAGGCTTTTTCTCCTTACTGTTAAAAAAAAGACTTATTTTTTCAAATACACAAAAGTGAGCCAATATTAGCACAGTGTTTTTACTTTAAACAACAAAGTATTTTGTATTACTAAGTTTTTCTATTTCAATTAACCTATTTTCCCAGCATAAATACAAAGTACATACACTCAAATTAATGGATGGGACCACTTGAAGAATGCCCTGAAGTTTTAAGCTGACAACTGTATTGAGGCAAATGAAAGATTTTATTCTTATTTTTATACCTTTGCATTTCGTCGAATGATGGCAGAAATGCCGCAGGCGAAGGTAGATAAAAAAGAAGCATAATATACAATCTATATTTACTCGCTAATGCTTTAATGTTAAAGGTTTTAATTTCTTACCTGAAAGTAAATTTGCATAATTGTGGAATTTATCTATAGTAAGAATATTACTGCAAAGAAAGATACATATATTATACTCAAATGTAAATTTTATAAATATTTGGATATTTTTCTCTATCTGGAAATTATAAATATTTTGTCCCACTCGAAAACAGGCTTAAGATGCTAAGACAATCTTATTTTTCCACATTGAATAAGTTTCTTATTTGATACATTACATATATTGATAAAGAAGTTATTCATATCCTGAAATTTATACGAAATGTTAGTTAAAAAGTAATACTCCACTGGATTCAAATTTCAAAAGAATGAGATCTAATACTCTAATACGTTTTTGAAATTGGTAGACAAAGATTGTTATTTTCATTTAACTTTTCAGACTCTCAGGAGAATTCAAAAACGTAAGATAGTAATTGGATGTAAAATGCTTTGATGTCATTAAAGTGAAGGCATTTTTGGGCATTAAATTTTTAAACTTGGGTAACATATTAACACTCAATCCAGCTTGAGATTAAATTCTTCATTTAAATTTGGTAAAACTGTTATTACATTTGATCACGAAATGTGTGTATGTGTTATCAAATATTTGCTACTGTTTATAGTTTAATTTTTTAATATTAATTACTGTTTAGTTAAAAAAAAATTATGATAAAGTTAAAAATTTTAATAGACACTGTTTAATATATGATTATTATTTTTAAATTCCTCAAATAATACATTGGAAATAAGTTTAATCTAAATTTGTTGTAATTTACATTATATGTTAGATATTTACTTAATTACTTATTCAATTACAAATTTAGCTATTCATTATTACTTAATTATAGATGTTTATATTAATCATTACTAGAAAACTTATTTTGATAGTTATCTGACTATGTTAGGGCCGTGGGTAGCCTAGTGGTTAGAAGCATCGGACTCCAGACCGGAGGGCCTGGGTTCGATGCCCGATGCCACTAAATACCACCGAGTATAGACGGAGTAACGTGCTCGTTAAATCAGTGGGTCCGAAAGTCTTGTGGGCGGTCGCAGCAGAAACCACGAGTGCAGGGGCTGGAGAATATTTCCCCTTCAGTTCCATGCCAAAATTGTGGAGTGAGATAGGTGGTGTCGCCATCTATCGTTAAGAAGTCCAACCTGTCTCACAGGCAATGGCAACTTTCTTTTCTTCCCTGCGGGAAGGACACGACAACAACATTCTGACTATGTTTTAGTTTATTAATACGAATTTTTATATTTTTGTTTTTTATATAAAAATCCTTTAAAATTTTATGTATTATTTTCATATTTTCTGATTCCATATTTAATGGTTACAATGAAGGAAATATTTCTGGACACAATTTCTTCCGGAAATGTATTACTTTGATTTCCTTTGTATTAGTTCGCAACAGCGAGATATATAGTTAACTTTTTATATTCTAACGATCATGGTGATTTAGAATTCTTTTGCAAGTAAATTTTTGTATATTCAAGTTTTTTCTGTTCTAAGTTTTACGTCAGCCGAATGCTATGCCATAAAATCCGGCATATAACGTGCACCTTTAACGCCAAAAATACAATCGAAATTTATGGGAGCTCGTTATACACCAGGTATAAAAATGAGAGCTTCAAAAACTAAATACGGGATAAGCATAAAAAAGTTATACTTCTATATATATATATATCGAAATACTGTTTATTTAAAAGAAATAACATATGTTATGAGCTCAAAGAGTTATACTTCTAGAAGCATGCAATTTTTTTCAAAAGCCTGGCATAATACCTCGAATAAATGACTTCAAAACGTAAGAAAATCACATAATTACATTTCAGGTTTCTTCGCAAAAAGGGTTTCGCGATAAATGATGGATATACCCAGTGCCGGTTTATCCATTAGGCGCTTGGGGCGGGCGCCCAGGGGCCCAGAAGGGCACGAAAAAGCTCGAATTAACCAGGTTTTCTTGTAATAAACTTCGATTTGCCAGTGCGAAATGGGCCCATAGATTTTCTGCACCCAGGGCCCGAAATGATCTTAAACCGGCACTGGATATACCTTATAATGCAGCTTGAAAGTATAGGTGTATGCTATACGCGGATTTTTGGGTAAGTAAAAAAGGAGGAAAAAAGGTTGGCATTTTAAAGCTTTGTTTAATACTACAATCTTTGCCCTTTACCTAAGAGTTATATATATAAGCAGAGAAACACTGGTCAAAATGACCTTTATTTTGACCTGAACATATATGAATCAAAGGATTAAAGCAACAGAGAATTCAAATTTGTCAACGGATGGTGCTATACTTATTATAGTATGGAAAATAAAATACGTGACATGCACACTGTATATTCAGGGACGTTTTAAGGCTTAGGCCAACTCAGCCTTGGTAAAGGGCCCCGACTCAATGTCATTAACATCATGATTTGAATGAATTCAATCGTCAAATGCTATTCTGAGACCTATTCTTCAACAAAAAAAAAAAAAAAACAAAAAAAAAACGGGAATTTTGAACTACTATATACATTTGGAAATAGTGGTAAGACAGTATTATTATACTATGTCTGTTCCTAGGCCTAGGCCTACTGCCATGACCCATCATCTTTTTGAAAGAGTTAAGTCGGTCGATCAAGTTTGTGCCTAGGTTTGTGAGATTGTGAGTCACACGCATTTATTTGTTAAGGGGTACCCCTTTGTACGAGTATTTGATAGCTTATGTCAGAAATTAGTAAATGGTCGCACGTGGAGTCTACTCTTGCACAGAGGCTCAGGGTCAGAAAAAAAATCTTAAGACAACACTACGTATGTTACACTTGTTATAAAAATGTGGACGCAATAGTACTAATACAAGCAGTTACTAATACTCTGCGTCTGAGAAACACGTCAGTACTCTATCAACAAAAAATTTGCCTCTGTTTACGAAGTTGTTTCAGATTCTCTGAAGAAGTTCGGAATATTAATATGCCTAATGAACAACTTTGGTCTAATGTCTGTCAAAGGTCTGCTGAGTGTGGCTCAAATTCGAAGAGACAGGTTCACTTGAGGGGAAATTTGTCTAAGAAAGGAAAGCAATTAATTCAACGACAATGGAATACGTGCCTTAAGAATTCCAAAAAGAGACCAAAAAGGGCAGGGAAACGAGCAGAATACGAGAACTTGTCCTTAATTTTCACGCCTGTGAACATGATTCATAATATTTTGCGAAAAAAAAGTGTATTGCTATTCATTTAAAATTACATACAATCACGGATTTTTGACGACCTACCAATGTGAAAAACATTAACCCTAGAATTTCTTGCTGCTACAGAGATAAACAATGCATGAGTATGAAGGCACTTTTAGGCAGAATAAAGCCCATTCCCATCTTCAAAGATTCAGTCAACGTTCATTATATCAGGATATGAATAATGTCTTATCTATTCGCAAATCTTCCCTTTTCATTTTACAAAGGTCACTGCGTAGTACAGATGGTAGCGTTTATCACTCATCGTTCTTTTTTGAGGAGATGAGTCTGGCAGGTTTTATTATCTGTACAATCATTGAATGTTAGTTTACATCTTATTTGGGCGACCTATAATTTCAGTGCTTCAACAGAATGCACTTGTGAGTATTCAAGTTGGTACTTCTCCGCACATTACAAGACGAGTAAAACAACTGCTGATTACCAATAAGGGAAGCCCAGATGAAAAGGGGACAAATTAAATAAAAATAATACCTTTATTCTAAATCAAAATAAATGGTCAGGGGTGTTGTAGCACAGATCCCATCTTTTCGACAGTTGATCTATGCTTTCGTTGTAGAAAGATCGTGGTTGATTCCCGAGGAAGTCCTGCTTAGCTTCCTTCACTGCTGTCTTAAGTGGAATGCTGTCTGTAATGCTGTCTTAAGTGGAAAAAGTGTGAAAGGTTTCAAGGATACAAATGTGGATTGTACGGTGGGGGTTCCAATATTTTTTAATTGAATTTTTAAGGTGGTCTGCATTTCACGGGAAATGTTTGAGCCGGCATTGTCAAGGAGATCTAATATTATTTGCTGCTCTTCACGAAAACTTTTGAACAAATTGTTCAAACTAAGCAGTTCTCGCCCTAGACTGCCTCCATTCGCTGACAGATACCCGCATCCAGCTCACCTTCCGCAATCAGAAACCACATTATCGTGTATTGATTCTAGATGGATGCAACCATGAATAGTACGACTGTACTTATGATCTATTTCCTCTACCATAAACAGGATTCATTACTGCACGCAGTATGCGGTGTACACATCCTGCCTCCCATGTTCGGTGACGCTGTTATAGCTGCAATCATTCTGACAAAATTCCACTTATTTGGGCAACCATTATATGTCGGAATTGATTCAATTGCAAGCATTCCTTTTTCATCAGTTTCGTTCCATGATCACATGATCATAATCCTTGTGACTTCCTAATTACCTGACTTTGGAATTACCTAAAAAATGTTGCACAGATTGGTCCCATCGCAAACTTAGTGATATTGAAATTTCGTATTACATACAACATTCACAGCATTACCACTGATGCACTTCGAACCATTGAGTAACATGCTGTTTTGCAGTTTCAACTGATGGGAAAACTTATACTGAACATTTCTTGAGGATGTCTAGGAACAATTAAAAACCGAGTTACTGCTTGTTTCTTAAACTATTTTTATTCTATCTGGTGTGGCTTAATCTAGTCGTGGAGGAAGAGCATTGAATAGAGAATGAAAAGACTTGCGTCATTCTTTATTCGTTTAATTTCTCTGTGAAACCCATAATGGTCATGTATGTATAATAATAAAATAAGTATATATATATAAAAATACAAAACTATTAATGAACAATCATTTTTAGTTTTATTAATTACATATTTTCATTTAATTATTTCAATGCAAATATTTTATTAATAACAAATTAATAAAGGTAATTTACTTAATATTTTGAATTTTTCCTTAATATTATGATAAAGCCTGCATGGTGAGTATACATTATAAAATATTCAAATTATTCACTTATTCCTGGAGATTTTATTTATTGATTTAAAATAAATATATATTTTTAAACAATTTATACTTTTTTTAAAAAAGATTTATGTTTTTTTTTTTTTTTTTTTGGTAACAAATGCTTATAACGTTAAACTTCATTGCAGTAAACAGTTAAACAAATTAAAACTATGAACCCTGAAAAGAAAAGCATGACAAAATATATATATTTATTTTTTATACAGTACATTCTTTCAGAAGGTTCAAACACAATGTATGTGTGCTTTTTTAATGCAAATTCTTATTCTTTCGAATAAAATAAAAGTAAAACTGTTTCATAAATGTTCGAGAAATACATTAATACACTTTTTTTCCTTTGTGTCCCCAAAGTATTACGAAAGGAAAAAGTGCTGCTTTAATAATGTGTGATAGATATTTAGAAAAAAATTATAAAATTTTATATAAAGTATTTTGTAGCAAGCCAGGGTTGTCGTAAAAACAATTCTTCAACGCCCCATATTTTTCGTGCAAAAGCATTGATGGCACTGAAAGAATCCTTGCAACTAGTTTTGAATTCTTTAAAAGAAAAAAATGACCAAAACAGTCTTCTTTCAAATTATTTTCATTAATTACTTTTATTACAATTCGGTGCATTTATTTCGAGAAGTATGAGAAATAAAATATTTTATTTGCAAAAATGATTATACAATACAGTTTATAACTAAAAGAAAATTCTTTAAGATATTTCATTATTTGTTACGTCGTGTTTTCTTCTTTCTATAAAAACAAGACTTTTGAATAAAGAACTATTTTTTCATACAATACTATTTTATATAAATAACTCTGCTCAATATCCCTCTGTATTTTAGCTTAATTTTTAAAATTTTATTTATAGAGTTATGTTTTAAAAATTTATTTATCCTTTACATGTTTAGTAAAAAAGTTTGAAATCATTATAAGGAAGTGAAAAATATCGTTCTAATTGTAAAATTTATCTGTACAATTATTTCTTTAATAATTATTAGAAAAAAAATTTAGTCGCTCATCCAGTGTAGTGGTTAGAGATAGGCACAGTTAGCTTTGGCCCTCATAGGCTGTTGTGCCACCGAGTACAGTTCAGTTCATTCACATTTACTTGTGTATTACTTCAACACTGGTAGTGTTTCACCTTTCGTACGGTTTAATGTTTAGTGATGCTGACTGCTGTGTCGTAGGGCCTGTGTTTGAATCCCATAGAAGACACGGATGTTTCTAAATGCATGGTGTTTTTGCGGCATGGGAGTACTTTAAATAACCATCGAGCCGCAAATCCTCTCATGAGATTGGTGGAAGGGGAAGATAGGTGGGATGCCCCTCAAAATTGAAGTGGTCCTTTCTCTCAAAATTGGGGTGGAACCGAAATAAATCGCATGTATCGCCTGAATGGTGCTCAAGGCTACGGCCAACCACAGGCGTACATCTAGCCCCTTGTCATGATGAATTTCGTGGGCCTTAATGTGACGTAGTCGAGATTAGGTGACATAAGAAATAACAGCAACCGAAAAAAATTTCATTTGCATAATTTTTACTATGTAAAATACTTCATATATATACATATGTATATACTTTTTTTTTTTTTTGCAACAGTATTTCGTTAGTGTTAAAAGGATGAACAATTTTTCTCTTTTCAGGTTTCTCGGGTTTTCTGACAAGCAAATTTTAGATTATTTGCTGGATAAAAGTAGATATGACAAGCGTATGCGACCCATAGGTAAGCATAACATTCGTTTGTTTCCCAAAACTCATTCGGGTTCTATAAATATTTTTAAAATTATTTTGATTTCGTGACGCAATAATCCTTTATTATTTTATTTAATGATATGCATTAGAGTCCCAAAAACTCGGCCCTCGATTACCGGCAGAGCGGATAACTTGGCACACCCTTGCAGGTCCCATTATATCTGATGTAGAAATTATTGCTGCTATCACAGTTAATAAATAAATGAAATTAAATGATGAAGACGCTAACGTTGAGGACACCGTACAAACTCCTAAAATGTCACACAGTGAAGGACTAAAGGCTGGAACCTCTCCAGTATTTTGAACAAAAAAGTGCGCTGGTAATGGACTTACTGTGTTCCTTCGTCATCTTCGTGATGAAGCAGCAAAACAAAAGTACAGTACGTGGAAGACAACAAGACATTAAGCATTTCTTTTTTTAAAAAATCCAGTTTTTGCAAAATCGGCTGCTTAACATTCATTATATACAGCTTTATGCTTTCATAAAGTATTTTTCTGAGGGGTGTCTGATCAGGTAAATTACTTTATACTAGTTATTCATCAATTTTCATGTAGTAAATGCTATCCTTCCTTCATTAAGTACGAACATTTCTTTTGCTTAAGGGTATTTGGGCTGTTTATTTTCTGATGTATTCTCAAGCAAACAATACATATGCAAATGGAATACAATTTCACAAACTCGGCCAAGTTCGGTCCATATTAGGCCAAGTTTTTAAGACTCTACTGTACTACATAATTAATCTGTTATCCTAATTTGTTATTGAAATCATTCCTTAAATTCGAAAAGATGTTTTCTATTTATGATACAAGTGTTTATCTAAAAAAGTATTTAAAAAAAGTTTTTCATTAACTGCTGAAATAGAAAATAATAAAAACTTTTTTCATTTTCATCTGAGGATATTATCAGATTATTTTTTATTAATTAAGCTATATAATTTCAAAAGTCTCCCCACGTACTTTGCCCACTCCGCCCAGGAACACCCCCTCGCCACGTTGAGACAAACTGCTAGACTTGAGGGGTTATATTGCTGCCTCAATATACGCAGCAATTGGATAACAGAGCAAATTGAATTTAGGTTCAATTTTCTTATAATCTTGAAATTTTCTTGCGACCTCGTCCTCCAAACTCTGCAGATTATCTCTTAGTTGAAACACTTTCAGTTACTTTGTTTTCCTAATAAAGGAATACAGGAATTCTGTTTTCCTAATAGGGAAAAATAGAAGACGAATCCTTTGATCGCACACAGGAAAGAAATCTCGGTTCAAAGCGCATTTTCTGACAGTCTTGGGGGACAGCAAAAAAACACTTTGCATGTGGTTCACGTTTCGCTAGTCACCCACCCTTGCTCTATACAACTGGGATTTCTTATTTTTACCATATATTCTACACCAGGGGTTGGCAACCTTTTAGCTGTGGTGTGCCAAACCAATCTACCAATGTGATTCAGCGTGCCAAACCAATCTACTAATATGATTCAGCGTGCCAAACCAATCTATCAATATGATTCAATGAGCCAAACCAATCTACCACTATGATTCAGTGTGCCCCACAGTGGGACATTTTTGAAACCATTCAATTTCCGCTATAATACATGTAGTGTTAGAGGATAGAAGTTAATAATATAGATTTACATTTTTATTACGTATTAATTTTTCAACCATTTAAAGATATTTCTTAACTTAAAAATAAACAGCATAAAATATAACTATTTCTTCAACAAAAATAAAAAATTCAAATTGGATACATATATTATGCATTTTTAACCATGTTAATTTAAATAAGAAATTGACAGCATAGAATATAAGTATTTTCCTTCATTGTAGTTAAATAAAAAAGATAAATAAAAATTTTAATGGGCGAACCTAGTATTTGCACAGCTTTGCATTCATATCCTTGGGACTTTGAATTTGACACAATTTTGAGCATTCAGGTGTTAAAGAATTTCCATGCGGACTAAAAATATTTTTCAAATGAGGAAAGATTTTTTTACTTAGATATATAGAACCAAAAGCAGAAAGCAGAGCGCATACACTTTTCTCTCTTCAAACAAATAAATCTCCTCTCAGCTATGATATTCAATAATTTAGGAAATAGCTGTTAGAGTTATCTTTCAGATTTTCTTCGTAATTCCGTAAATGTCCATAAATCTGAAGATTTTTCTCAAATAAGGTTCATTACAATTTTATCAACTTCCTTCCCTTCAAAAATTGACAAATTTGTAGAGCAGTGCAGAGTACTACTGAGTATTGTACTGCATGCCACATGTGGGTCGCGTGCCATAGGTTGCCAACCTCTGTGCTACACTATTTGTAATCTCTTCATCCCTTATTGTAGTAGCAGTAACCTAGTGGTTAAGGTCAAGAACTCGTGGCAGGCGTGTCGCGGATTTGAGTCCTGGTTTGGGGGGGGGGCTAATCCACGGTAAATTTGTGGAGCTCAAAATCCTCTCATTGGTGTGGTAGTTCTAGAATGCTAGCTCAGGTGTCACCCTCGTCACTTGACCGAGGCTCAAAATTACGAGGTCCGTCGCCAGTAGTTTTTGCGTTGGTTTATAGTGCGACCTAAAATATAGCCCTCCCTCTCTCTCTCTCTCCTTTCTTATTACTAAAATAAAGAAAAATATTTTACTGACAAGGTTCTTTCCTGTAAAATTATTGTTGTCTTTGTTACTAAAACATAATATTTTATTTGAGACATATATCCATAACACTTGTAAAATTAATAATTTTTTTCGTAATGTACTTTGAATAAAAGAAGAAATTCTAATCATGCCCTTTTTTGATGGTTTTAATTAAAAATTACCGATGAAGAAAAATTCAAAAGAAATAGTTTTTTCCCTATATTTTTTTATTTCATTCATACTCGAATAAAGCATTTATATTATATCCTGTCTGAATTTTAAATATATTTATTAAGTAATTGTTGTGATGATTTACAATGTTTCCTGATCTTCTAGTGAGTGAGTGAGTGAATATTAATGTCGCACTGTTCAGCTACACGAGGGCTTTTGGCGACGGATTGCGTAATTTTGAACCTTGGTCAAGTGACGCGGACGACACCTGAGTTTGCACCCTTCCCCCCCCCCCCCCATTCTTCTAAATATTTGTCTTTTAATCCTAAGATATTTCCTTAAATTAAGATAAATATATACATTTCAATTTTTTAAGTTTTCTTTAAATTTTAAATAATTTTAGACAGTTACATTCAATCTTGGTTGATCTTTCTTCAGGAATTATTTGTTATACAATTTTCGAATTATAGATTTTTTCAATAGCTAAAAACTTATGTAACCCGTCTAATAACTTGTCTCAATAACGGTTTGATAACTTTAAGAAAATGTAAGAGAAATAAGTATTTGCATAAAAATTTAGAAGATGTATTTATGCATATTTCGACTAAAAATATATCTAAAAGTTTGATAACTAAACTGTGAAAAAGTAACTGAGTTTTTTTAGCAAATAAATAAGTAATAAAAATAGATTCAATTAATTAAGAGTATATATGGAAAACTCTCAAAATGCTTAAATTTGTGATTTGTATTAGATAATTATCAAATTGTGGAATTAATTTGCAATATTTACCTTTATATTTTACCGCTTCTTCGAAAATACTCATACTATTGAAGATTTTTATTTAAATTTGAACCATCCCTTGTAATTTAAAATTCAAGATGATGTATTAGTACAATTTC
The DNA here is from genome assembly GCA_019973975.1 of Trichonephila clavata. Classification (NCBI taxonomy): domain Eukaryota; kingdom Metazoa; phylum Arthropoda; class Arachnida; order Araneae; family Nephilidae; genus Trichonephila; species Trichonephila clavata. Next base: position 52,378 of record BMAO01000168.1, on the reverse strand, counting down.
TTCTCATATTTAAACAGAAAAATTCAAACGCTTAGAAATATGAGTTTGATGATTAATAGTGAAAGGGAAAAGATAAATTTAAACAATGTATTTTTTTTTCAGAAAAAAAAATAGTTAAATATTTTTTTTTAGTTTATTTTGAAAAAAAATAATCAAAACAATAACAATTATTTCCTTATTTTATTTCTCAACTCTTCTTTTTTTTTTTCTTTCTTCTATCTTAAGTAATTCTTTTTTATTTCCTTATTATAAAATACAAAATTCTAATTATTTAAGTGTAGTGACTTTCGAAAAAAAACTGCATCATTAGGAGCATTTTGAACAAAAAAAACCTTTATGAATAGAATTTGATCAAAATGAAAAGTTATTGAAAAGTACTAAATCATTTAACCGCCCAAATTAAAAAACTACATGAGAGAAAAATAATGATATTTAAATAGTTTTTTCTCTTCCTAAAATTTTATAATTGCGATTAGTACACTTTGTTTTCCAACCAAAACATTTTTAAAGTTTTATCTTCCGTGTTCTGTTAAATTATTAATAATTATGTTTTACCAAATAACATTCAGTTTCACGCAGATTTATAATATAGCTTAAGAATACGTCTGGAATTTTGCTTTACTCATTCTCTTGAATACTTTCTTACTTTAATCAAAATTAAACGAGGAAAAATTGTCGAGAAACAGTTTTCTAATTTTGTTTAATATTTACACATCTATTAGTTTTTTCATATCTGTAAAACTTTATCAAAATCTAGAATTAATAAATATTTTAATTTAATTGAAATGAATTCAATTTCAAAAGAAAATTTTAAAAAGAGCTGCTTAGTTAAACTTTTTTTAGTTTTTCAATGTTTCTATTTACATGTACGTTAATGTGACTTTCGCAAATCTATAAAAAATGTTTACATTGAAATAAATTTAAGATATTCTTTGCTGTGTAATACTTGAAACATCTTTTTTAATGTTATTTACATTTGCTTCCCAAACTTAAACATCTGAAACATGCCCATTAAATAAAACAAAGAACTAATATTCCCGGTAAAAGGAAAACACTGAGTGACAAAAAATGGCAACGATGAGCAATTATTGTCTACTTCATTACCCTTGCCCTATCTACTTAATAAGGTAATTTTCAAAAGAAGGAAGTGAAAATGTATAAACGGAAGATAAAACTGCAACTATTTCGTGCTTTTATCACTTCAGAAAATTGGACTTATAATATCATGAATATTTCAAGACGTATTTTTATTATTCTAATAAAAAATTATTCTAATATGAAAAGAAAAATAATGAAATAATATTTTCAATGACTTCACTTCTTAAGATTTCATTTTTTGACTACTTTTTTATACAAAAACAAGTAAGCCTGAATATAATTGTTCATTCACTTTTCAAAGTTTTATGCATTTTATATCTTGAGATTTTATCATAGTGTGGGTGAATTATTCGAGAAACTAGACTTCTGCCTTTTAACATATCAAAAGACACAGCTTAGAATAAACACTTTTTGTTATTCAAAAAGGAAATAACAATCGCTTTGATTATCTAATTTGAATGAATTTTGAATTTTAAGTGTTCGCAATCCAACGAAGTTAACGCAATTGTGAACGACTTAATACAAAAAAAATTGGAAAGAAATTTACTTTTTTGAATCGATAGTTTTGAATCTATTTAATCATTTATTCACTTAAACTAGTCAAATATTATTACCAGTTGATTCGTATTCAAAATAAAATAATATGCAATGCATTACAATCTTAATTGGTATAATTTGATATAAAGCAAAAGTAATACAAGGAATATTTTACAATATGTTAATGAAATATAATGTTTATATTGCAGTATTTTTCCTGCCGCAAAACCAGGAATCATTGATTTTAATACTCTTGCATATGTACAGAATAGGTGTTATAACTTTCTAAAATTGGCAACGGCATGAAACTATAATAAAAAACAGCACAATATTTTTCAATTCCTACTACTCGCTTATATATATATATATATCGTTCACAAATTTTCAATCGTTAATAAAATACTTTCTTTTCATCCAATCAAGTTCAAATAATTTTTTTAAAACTTGTAGTGGATGACACTTGATGTTTAATACGGTTTTTTCAAATATTAATTCATTAAATTAATTACTGGTTTTCGACGCCAACTTAGATTCGTTTCCATTGTTGTAACAATGTAACAGATAAAACAATGACAAAAGTTAGCGTCGAAAACCGGTTTTTCAGCTAAACTAGCCAAACCGGGTGTACATTGTTAAAACAATGCAGAAAAATCATGCTCTTTTTACAATTCCTACTATTAGTTCACTCTCTCGGGCCGTGGGTAGCCTAGTGGTTAGAGCATCGGATTCCAGACCGGAGGGCCTGGGTTCGATGCCACCAAATACCACCGAGTATAGACGGAGTACGTGCTCGCGTTAAATCAGTGGGTCCGAAAGTCTTGTGGGCGGTCGCTGCAGAAACCACGAGTGCAGGGGGCTGGAGAATATTTCCCTCCCTTTCAGTTCCATGCCAAAATTGTGGAGGTGGAGATAGGTGGTGTCGCCATCTATCGTTAAGAAGTCCAACCTGTGTCTCACAGGCAATGGCAACTTTCATTCCTTCCCTGCGGGAAGAACACAACAACAACAGTTCATTCTCTCTCTCTCTTTTATATATCTTGTTCAAATTTTCATTCGTTAATAAAATACTTTCTATTGATCCATTCAAAGTAGGAATTGAGTTAAAATTTTCTTTTATATTACTTGTTTGTAGTCAACTAAGTCCAACTCAAAAACATTCAGTTTCATTCATTTAGCAGCCTTTAATTATTTTAAAGATTTAACAACTGAAAAGTCAGCTAAGGATGGGAATGTTGTAGTTGATCAAATTTCTAATATAACAAGAATTAGGGAAGTATTTCTTAAATGTGTTTACCTTTCATTTTTAGATAATATACAAATATATATATACACAATTTAATTAATTTCCTCTGAAAACTGACAAATAGGTAATATTTTGTTGACGTTTAAAAATTGTTAAAATGATGAAAATAAGGATTCTGTATCGAAATTTTGTTAATTGAAATACTCTAAAGGCCCATGGTCCAAATGGTGCATAACTTTTTTACCAATAAATAGTAAAAATTTAATATTTTTTAATTAAATACAAACATTTTTTTAATTCAATACTTCATTGATAGGCTTTAGAAAGCTGAAACAACCCTTTTTTTTCAATAATTTTATTAACACCCTTTTATAAGCTTCACTTGTATGTAATGGAATCTTTGAACTCAATTGTCACCAACTTTAAAACGTCATATTTATTCGAAATTTTGCTCATTTGTCCAGGACCGATGACAGTACAATAATTTAGTTCCATTGTCTTGATCAAGATCATCAGGAATAACTATTTCTTATTTTCAGATTCCATCCCGCTTCTGGCGGCTAATTTCAGATCCCATTTCCAGATTTGGCTTCTAAAAGGTTAAGTCACAACTTAGTTCGGTTAACTATAAAAGGGTGTTTTTTAGTTGTTTTAAACTATAATTTATTCAATCAAAAAGCAATTTAAAGGAGTTCACCCAAGTGAAATCCTGTTTTTAAGCGTTTTTAGAGATTTTTTTGACGTCCAGTAAAAAGACAGAACTTTAAGTTGTTTTTTTTTTCATTTATTTGTATGTATGTATAAAAATGTTTAGCCAAAAATATCCAGTAGAACGTGAGTTATAGTGCTCTCAACACACTCGTCTCGGGAAAAAAGACACTCGGCTGATTGACTAATCTGAAATAAAAAAAAATAGCAGCGTTTTAATCTATAAACTTAAATGCACAGAATGAATTATACTCAATTGAAAATATTAAAAATTGGACTTTTGGTAGACCTCTGAAGAAAAAGTTTCGAATTTCATGGGTTTTTTGTTATGTTTTCACTATAAAAAATGGAAATATTTTGAATTTTGAAATGATCGTAGTCCATTTGGTGCGTATATATGTGCTGAGTATACCCTATAAATTTGAAGTCATTCGGTCAAACCGTTCTTGAGACATGATGGAGAAAAATTTGAAAAACACAGTTTTGAGAAAAACGCGTTTAAAGTTTCAAGTCCAATTAAAACAATGAAAATTTTAACTTACCCTCAATCGGCGATGCCTGGTGGCGAAGACTAAACTAATTGGCGTTGACTAACAAGTTCAACGAAATATTCAATAACTATTAGCTATTTCCTTTTAAACCTCTACAAACTTGTATGAACGTATATTTGCATAGAAGGCTCAATGGTATCATGCCGACTGTACACAATAGGCCCAGCCTTCGACTGTCAACTCAGCGCTTCGAACAACTGCTCTTCTAACACTTGCCTTTATAACGACTTCATATTTTAAAAAACCACTTTACCACCTAGACATGTTAAGGAAGAAATTTATGGAGGGAAAAAATTTTGTATTTGTGAACCCATCACACGGGTGAACACCCTTAAGGTATCTGTCTGCGTTCGGAACCATGCCTTTGCAAAAGCGTATAAATGAATATTTTTTATATATTAAGAATCACTTGAATTAGAATACGCATATAAGATTGTTTTTAAGATTATTATTACTTTTTTTTATTTGATGCAAATTGTTGACAAAAAATGTAAAAAGAATTAAATTTTTCAAATAGTCTCCTTTTGTGAAAAATGATTCTGTAATAATATATTGAGCCTAACTATAACTAGGATTTATATGCCAAGTTAATTAGGATTGAGTACATTGAATTAAAGTTTTGAAAAATTCACATCATTTTCGGAATTACGATCAATTAAAATAAAAAGGGGGGGGGTATTAAAATTTCTCATCTTTGATATATTAAAATATGAATAAATCCACTTTTAAATTATAGATTTCGCAAACCCTTGTTTAGGCTCTGAACAGAACTCTTAGCCATAAAAGGGCAAAATATCATTATTATAGAAGCATTTTTGAAAGCAGGAGAATGTTCTGGAAATATATTTTTTCTTAGTTTTCTACCCAAACATCGCATTTAAATAACTTTTTATTGTGATAATATTCTTAAAACAATTTTATAGGTATGTACTAATTCAAGTGACACTAAATATCAAAAGCATTATTCATTTTTATGCTTTTTCAAAAGCATGGTTTTGAATGTTGCCAGATCCCTTAAGGAAAATAAATCTCCAAAAACTTTTTTTATCTGAATTTAAAAACATTTATCTTTTTATTAGACGGAATTTTAGATATAAAAGAACAAAAGGAGACACAACCTCGAAGTGAGAAACAATACCTGTAAAATAAATTCACCTTAAGATTAAACCACTAATACATCTCTCCTCCAAATGAATTATTTCCGATAACCAAGCACAAAACTATCTTCATTTTGCACGTGATTCCCAATCCATATTTTATCGACTCCAGGAAAAGGGGGCAAAGCCCACGCATTGAAGACGTGGGAGTTACGTTTGTTAGTGTAGAATGTTTACTCGTCCCATGCTTTGAAATGCAGCGGTTGGGGGAAGTTATTGATTCGTCTTGCGTTCTGTTAGGACAAGTGTTTCCTCCCCATCCCTCGTTAAGATCTATCAACGTTGAGCAGAATGTTGGCGGGAAAGCGATATGGAAATATTCATAACTGCACGGAATTAAGACGAAAGATTTGGATCATTGGGGAAATTAGGGAATTGATTTTTGTTAGGATTGTTAAAATTAGAAGTGTGTTTATATAATCAAACGAGATGGATTAATTTTCCGTTTGTAGGTTAGATCAGGCGTCGTAAACTGTTTAAAATTAAAAGCTCTTGCTGGTTGATTTATCTCTTTGACCATACACCATACGGGTTACCGAAAGCTAACCACAACCGGTTTGCCAGTACGCGCTGTATGGGCACGGATATTTTCCTCTTTCTATCTTTGATTTGCTCGAATTTTTCATACTTATAGTGAGATTATCAGTACAGTGGTGTAATATACACCCCTGCAACAAAGTCTAACTGACGTTTAGAAAGGACTGACGCCTTATCACACATACACGTTTGGAGCAATTTTCCACCTAATTCCGAACAATTTCTACTAGTTACCATAGCAACGACTCCGAACAACTTTTCCCCAGTGAGCTGAAAAAGTTGCTCAAAATAAAAGCTGCTTAAAATTCCAGTCAATGTGGTTTCTCAGCGCCTTACGTCATAAACAAGATGGCGGTAAAAGTGGTTGTTTCGGTTTCATCAAATGCATCAGATATGGCGTATACTATTTTTAACAGAATGGAGCTTCATTTCTGTTTACGCCCAGCAACAAAAGCGCGGGTGGAATAAAAGAAATAATAATGGATGGTCGTTTTCGAAGCAGAAAAATTGGCGAATAATGTCTCAATGGGGAGAAAGAGAGTGGCCGACGTCAGAGCAGGTCGTTTTGCTTATGGAAACCTTTCACCCTCAGATTGGGCGAAAGGATGGGCCAAAAAGTTGCACAAAAAATGTACGTGTAATACGGCCTGTAGGACCCAAAGCCTGACTTTGCCGAGGCGCCCTAATATTCTCCGTTACGCCACTGTATCAGTGCTAGTGTTTTTAAGAGATGCAGTTTGTCAATGGTACTGAACTGCTTCTCATCCTGGATTTTCCTCGTGGTGAAGGCGAGAATTTTGCATTGAAGGCAGAAATTTAGATTCCTAAAAATATTCGATAAGAAACAGGGATTGACAAGGTAATGCGTAATTTGTTGCTCGAGAAGAAATGAAAATCGAAAGATTATCCAAAAAAGTCGATATTATCTCTGCCCCTATTGCAATGCAAGACTTTGTATTACACCATGCTTCAAATTGTGTGTGCATATACATATATATATATGTGCACAAACACACATAAAATCTTCAACTGTTTGAAAAAGAGATACTTAAGTGAATTTTTTTTGTAAATATGAGAGAAATTCTGTTCAGATATATGAAACATTCCTTATAGCAAGGGTGTCAAACTCAAAGACTGACTTGGACCAAATAAACAAGGTTTAATTTAAGGTGGGCCGCAAAGAAAATAAAAATTCATCGAAAAGTAGGTTTATTTCGAATAATACATTGTAATAAACACATATAAAAGAACAATAAAAATTTAATATGTACATCCTGACACTTGACATCTCTTCTCTGCAACTATCTTTCCTATTTCGGGAGAAATTTTGACATTTTATTATATATTATAATAAAATGTCCGTTGTGGGCCGCATGTAGCCCGCGGGCCTCGAGTTTGACACCTCTGCTTTACAGGATGCAGAGTGTACTTATAAAAAGCAAACATTAGCAATTTTTGTGTTCCACAAGTATAAAATCAAAAATAGCGTAAAAACTTTTAAATTGTTATTTAAAATTAAATTCTTCCATTTTCGCATTCTGTGTTAAGTATTATGCTTAGTAATATGCAATAAAAAATATGACCTTTTTTTTTAACACTTTGGCAAAAAAAAAAACATTGACCGCTTAAGGCAATGCTTCTCAAACTTTCAATACTTCCCACCCAATTTTCAATCATAATTTTCATCGCGCCCCCCACTATACTGTAACAATGTATTGAATTCAATAAAAATGTACTTGAAGCTAAAACTACCACACTACCTTAATTATAAACCACACAAATTATGAAGATAAATATTACATTTTGTATGTGTTATTTTCATGTAATACATATTTAAAGTAAGTTATTTTTAAGTAATAAAAAAGTATTACGTTAATTTTTTTTTCTAATTTTTAAATTGGAACAGATTACAATAAGAGTGAAAAGTGTATTTTTATTATATCACAATGTATCTACTTTTGCTTCCTTTAAGAAAATTTACAATTTTTTATTAAATAATCTTTAATTTTGACTTTTAGATATATGCTTGCACCACCCTGCCCTCGTAGGGTTATCACTCTCCCTAAAGGGGCTTGCTCCACAGTTTGAGAAACATTGGCTTAAGGGGTTAGAAAGGTAAAATAAAGCTACAGCAGAAACACAGAAATTCTAGCATTTAAAAAACAAAACTTAATCTGAGATTAAAGAGAAAAAATCTTTGATTTTATCTATACTCAACACTTATAGAGTGGCTAGCGTGTAATGAGTTCGAGCCCAGTACCACTGAAGACCCGCCGTGTAGGGGAGCGATGCTCATTAAATCTGTCGAGAGCTCAAACGTCCTCTCGTTGGAGTGGTGTGGTAGTTAGGAGAGTTTAGTGCCAGATCAGGTGTCGTCCGCATCACTTGACCATGGTCCAAAATTACGCGGTCCGTCGCCAAAACTCTCGTGTATAGCTGAACAGTGCGACGTTAATATTCACCAACTCATTCACTCACTATAGAGTGTACAGAATATAGGTGCTATGATATCATATTTAATTTATCGCATCGAAACTCGTCACGTATGCCATTTTCCCAGCAGCAATATTCTTGTGAGAAAATTGAGTTGTATAGGCAAAGCTTGCTTGCCAGCGAGAACTTGAAAAATAGGATTACGGAAACTATAGATGATGCGACCAGGTTTAATAAATTAGTTTCATTTCTCGGGGGAAAATATGTTATTGTCAAGGAATCATTGAGAAGACACTAGGATTGAACCCTTCTTGAAATTTCCATGAAGTTATATAAAGAGCTTATGAAACAAATATTGAGTATTTGCAACAGTATATTAGATCTTAGAAAATTGTTAGTAACCTCTTTCAAATTGAAACATAAATACATTTTTAAACCAATGTCTTTTATAATTCAGAGGTGTCAAAAAAATCCTTAAATATGTTAAAAATTGGTAATTTTGTATCCAAACCTTTTGATTCTCATGTAGGATATTTATAATTATGTCAATCATTAATATTTCTTTTATCTGACCTTTTTAATTTTATATTTTACCTAAATAGTTTTCTCACTGAGTTTTTTCATTTGTTTATCGAACTAAAATAGTTCATCCATTAAAAAATAATCTAGATTTGAAATCTTCCTTTAGAACTATCTCATGAGAAGAATTTATGTAATTAATCCTTTAATAGAAGTGACTAAGAAATATTTTCAGTATTAAAATGCATCAATTTAAAAATTTTGTAAAATCTCTCATATTATTTGCAAATTATTTTTAAGAAATCAATAACAAATGCTCTAATTAGATATATTTTTTTAAATTACTTAAATATTTTACTTGGTGTGGATAAATAGAAATAAAATTCATACTAGTATGTGTCTAAAACAATATGAATGCTAAATAAAATTGCAGCTAATACAAAAGGAAAGCACCAAATATCTAAGAAAAAGGAGCAAGAGATGAGATGCATAGAGAGTATAAAAGTAAAACTACGCAATGTATCATATATGTCTTCTTAACGGTATATGTATGCTAATAATGTAATATAACGATGCATTACGTTGTTATATTGTATAATAATGTAATAATATACTATTTCACGCATCGTAGTAACTTAATACGTAATGGAATATTGTATCAATGCAGCGTAGTCTGTATGTATAGAAATGAATGTTTGTATATGTGGTCGCCCTTCACTTCAACACCGTTCAACCGATCACTGTGGAAATTGGCATGTATATGTATTTTTTTGTAGAGAAGGTTTTTGTGTTATTTTCTTTGTTGTAGTTCCCCACCAGGTGGTGCTATAGTATATCAACTTCTGCATCATTCAATCCATCGCCAAATTGCCAACGTGGTCGCCAAAAATGATGCCAACTTGTCTCTATCGTCAACATTCCGTTATATTTCCATTGAATCGCCATTTTCATATTAGTAACCGCGTTGCTTGCGAATATAACAATTTTAATATAAAATAAATACAACAGAAAGTAATTTTAACGTATTACACATCTAGATAGAAATTATTTACACTATTTTAAGCATTCATTACACAAAATTTTTAATAAAGTGTTACTTTTGCTGAGCAGAGATCAGCTTACGAAAGTGCTTTCAAAAATAGACCCACAAGGGACTTACGGGGGCGTTATGAATAAAATAAGAATTTTTCAGCTTTTAGACCTGTATACTTAAAATTTAACAAATATGACTTTTCTTCAGCTGAGATATGCAAATGCCTTTTTGTTTAATTTGCAATTCACGTAAAATTAACTCATTAAAAACTTCTTTATCCTTCAACCTATATTGTTTAATTTTTCAACTCACCCGTGCGAAGAACGGGTATACTAGCTAGTGTATTCATATATATGTACATTATTAAACAAACAAGCCGTTCATGCCATTCTTTATTTAATTCCATTGATTTTAAAACTGTTGTAATCTATATAATTAAATATTAAGTGATGCAAGTGCTAGCTTTTATGAAAGCAGCACAAGAAAATCATGGAGGCCCCATGAGGCCTCAAGGCGGAGGATTTCCCCTCTCTGGCCTTTGTTATAATAGCAAAGAAATATAAAAGTTAATTGACAGAAAAAAAGGTAACAGATTTCAACTTTAAAGTAATACTTAAGAGATTATTCATTAAAAATGCATCAAGGTACCATAGTATGAATTTAGATGTATCCCAAAATTACTCTTGTGACTTCCTATCTATCATACAATATTTTACCATGATTTATTACATTATAGATTCTCTTTACGTGTTAAAATATATGGAGTTTTTATCACTGTACTATACAAAAAAGTATTACTCAATTAGCTAGATATTAATTACTTACAATATAATAGCCAGTAACCAAAACAAAATTAATATTAGTCATCAATTCCATGGGAAAAAACACAAAGCGAAAGATAAAATATTGAATCAAATATGACGATTAGCGTAATGAAATACTCGCCAGGGGATTTATCAACACATTATTACATCCAACTTAATAAATGCAATTAGCTTTGGAACATAATAATGAAAAAATGAAAATCATATTACGTATTAGTTCCGATTCAACGCATTGACAAAGTACAAAGGAATGAGTTTGACAGTTTTATTACTAAAGTGAAAAATAAGCCTGCTCATCTGTATCTAATTACAAAAGCGATGTTTTTTTTTATAATTTTATCTCATTTTTGAGAACCTTTGATATTGTAAAAGACACTTGATAATACTTTATTTGTGTTTTCTGATAGTCAAACATTATTGAGTTTATCTGATTATATGAACAGTGTAATTACTATTGCATAAAAATAGAATATACTTAATATTCTCTGATTTACGAAATTTAAAGGTATTTAATAAAACTAAACACAATAACATGCTTTAATAAATATTTTATAAATAATTAATAAATTAGAAATTATTTAAAATGTTATTTAAGTGTAATTTTTTGACAAAAAAGAAGAAATTATATATTTTCAAAACGTTCTTTTTTAACTGAACAAACTTCATTGATAAATAATTTGTATATTGCATGTATAGCTACGATTTCTCTACTGAACCTGAACTAGGATTTTTGTGAAATCATTATTTTTTTCAGAGTTACGATCAATTTAAATAATAAACTGTGAATTTTGTTGAAATTCCTCTGCTCTGATATGGTGCCAAATTCATGGTACAAACTTTAAGGGTAGATAGTGGACATTGTAACAATGATTTATTGTATAGGAATATTAATTATTAGAGAAGAAACACTATAAAAATATCGAATAAAAATACCCATAAAAAGAGAAGTATCCATTAAATACATTTAAAAGACATACAACTAGATATGGATTTAAAACAAACAAAAAAAATTCAAGTCTTATGAGCGAAACTATTCGACAAATATTTTTAAAAACTATTTTAAAATATCCATTACATATTGCTTTTATTTCAAATGAATATTGTTTATGCCAATAAAACGCATTCAATTAAGAACGAAAAATTACAAAACAATAATTCTCTCCGAAAAAATTTAAATCACCCATAAAATGAATGTATTAGTTTTTATTATTTAATTTTATTTAAATGATAGCTTGTAAAATTTTATGTCACAGTAATTAGTTCTTGTTCTCTCAATTTTAATTAACTTTCCTACGTCAAATATTACTCCAAGCTATTATATATATATATGTAAAAAAAAAAGAATGCCCTGGTATTTAACAATTTTGAATGGGTTATCTTCAGCAACAACAATTCAATTCTTCAATTTAGAAAGATCGTTAAGCTCGTTTTAAAAACGTTTTCAGTCTAATTACCTTGGTTTGTATTCAGTTTTGAATTAATCTTTTCTTTTGTTCGTTTTTGTCACTTTTCAAATTGCCTTAATTTGTATCCGGTCTTTTTCTTTCTTTCTTTGGCTATCATTTCAAAACCAATCGATACTTTCACCATTTTTCGTTTAATATCTTGCACCTAAATGCTTTTTTCATAATATTAAGCCTTGAAAAAACAAACACATTTTTTTATTGGATTTAAATAAAAAAAATTTTAATATTTGTCTATTTCTTTTAATTTTATTATTTTAATATTACTATATTAATTTTATAAAATAATACTTCTTAAAAAATGTCACGTTTGGCATAATAAAATCAACTACCGATTTGCTTATTTTTAATATCATATTTAATCTCAAATTTATCAGAGAACTAGTAATTAAAGAATCCAATTACTAGAATAAAATTAGGGATTAGAAACGGGCAATTAAGAGTTTTTATTGAGAATTATTCTCTATAAAAATACAATCGTTTGGCAATTACATTTAATGTATTTCAATAAAAGTCAACTTCCGAACTATATATATGAGCTGTATTCTTCCAAATAATTTTAAAATAAAAGCTATATTTTTGTCTTTGTAAATTAAAAAAAGTTTTAAAAAACATTAAAATTTAGTAAATATATTATAATTTTTTTATATAAATACGCTGGAGGTTGTTTTTTTTTTTTTTTTTTTTGAATTTATGATTGATTTGAATTATTTAAACTCTTCTTAATTTAATTACTATCTTTTTACTAAAAGAGTAACACAAAGATTTTAAAATTTACATCAGACTACTCCGCTTAATACGGTTCGTGTTTTGAAGTTTTTTGTTTTGTTTTTTTGCGTTTCTAATTGGGTTTTTTTTTCTGCGAGCAAAATCAACTTGTTTGTGCAAATTGTAACTTAGTAATTAGAAAGCTTTGAATTCAGAATTGGATTCCATTAAAACGCTTTGTACAATATATAATGGGCTTTTTTTCCTAAGGACAAGCTGAATTCTCAAATTTTCATGTTGTGTGAAATTTTGTAGAATTAACTATTAAATTAGATGCCATCCTCGATTTAGACTCTCAAGGAATGCTAGGTGCATCTATAATAGCTCTTTGGATACATTTCTTGAAACATAAATTAATCCAAGCAACTTTCCTGTGAGTATTCGATTAAAACCAAAAGCAATAAAATGTCTGACCACATTTTTAAGAATGAAAAACAAAGAAGACGTCTGAGAAAAATTTAATAGAAATTCAATATAAATTTATCAATAATTTATTTTAATTTTTAGGCAGTATTTATTTTAATTTTTTTAATGAACCCCGTATGAAAGTATAAAATAATGTGCATTCAATTTTTTTTTTTTTTTCTTTTGCTTGTCAATTTTTTTTACTTTTGAATCATTTTCTCAAATTTATTTTGTTTGATCACACTGACTTTTAAAAGCATCCCTTTTTAAAATTATAGCATGACATTAGTTTATAATGGTTCAATTTGTTATCATATTGCTTTTATTAAATTTTTTAATATAAAATCTAAGATTCTCTAAATTATAAAAAGTTTTGTAAAAAGATTCTTGAACAATCGGAATTTTTTTCTAATCAAGATTTAAGTTAAAGAAAATAGATACAAAGTAAAAATTGTCAGCACATATTTCTTTCACTGCTGATTAAATTTACACATGTAATAAAATGAAAAACAAAATTACCATACATACTTTCTAAATAATGTTGTCAAAATATAATAGAAACTAGTATATTTTTTAAAAGGAAGAGAGAAAAATAATTTACTTTTCTGTTTAATGTTTTAGTTTAATAGCAAATGGTTTTCATAAATTTAGTAAGAGATCAATTTCTAAAATTTTGAATTGTATATTTCTTAAAAAAAAAGAATATTTTTTTTTAAAAAAAAAGAAACATCTATGGCATCAGTTTTGTATGTTCATCGAAATAGAATAATCGAGAAAACAAAACTTTTATCTTGTGAAGTTGAAATTTTGAAAAGAGAGAAATTATGTTTATAAAAAATATGACCAGATGTTTTGTCGATGTGTACTTAGGTCGCTGAGGCTCATTTATTTTCATTTACACAGTACAAATAATATATTTTCGTAATTGCTCTTAACTTTTCGTAACTCTTAACTAAACGTGTTTTGTGCCAGTGAAAAAAAGTACGAGGGGAACCAAAAGTCTTGCACTGATTGTGAAAGCTCATGACAAAATAACCGTTTAATATAAAAATATAATCTTGTATCATTGCATGGGTCGATTTCAGTAGTTTTTTGTGGAGTAAATGGCGTAATGTTTCTTCAAAAGCGATTTGGGGGCAGAAACGTTTTAAAGCATGGGCCAACTAGTCCCGGCCCCAGGGCTTCTGTCGTAATGAGGGACTCTTTACCGTTCTCGACTCAGCCTAAAAATATCACAATTCGAAAAATCTCAACGGTCAAATGTTATTTCCTGTTGTATTCTCCAAAAACTTTCAATTTCGTACAATATCATGTGAGGTACATATGCAATGGCCATCGTTCACGTACAGGCCTAGGCTTAGGTCTACCACTCAGTCACGTAACTGAGATCGTTTGGACCTCCTGCAAAGTCAGCTTTTGCCCCGTAAGTACTTGGCGGCCGTCTTGCTTTGGGTCACCTAGAACGCTGGGATTCCCGCAATGCGGGGGTGTACGTTACGCCTCTGCTACCACCATACACCATCATAACTCAATCAGTCAAAAGGTGGCAGTCAGTCGAACTGGCTTGTCTAATTGTAAGCCATGTACATTTATTTGTTTAAGGTTATTGTTTGTACGAGTATTTGAAATTATATACATATACTATGTATTGTCTACTTTTAAGGGTCATAGGTTGAGCCTACGTTTGTCTAGAGGCCCAGGATTTATTTTTGAACAGGGGACGAGACCCTCAAGAAGTCTTAAGACAGGGACGTCTCAAGGAGTAACATTTTTAAGAGACATCATTTTTTCCGAAATGGCGTTGATTCAATTGAAGCCCTTGTGATTTCGTTTCAAGGAACGAAATCCCCGATTAATATTCAGCGTAATTTTCAACTAGTTATAGAGGTCAGTTTCCTGATGCAAAATAAATAAGACAATGGTATGAAATGTTAACAGAAACAGGCAGCCTTAAGAATCTTCCTTCCTTGTTGTTGTTTCTTATCACACTTGGCCGACAGAAACATTGAGATCAAGTCCACGAACCGTGCGTTTTTAAACAATGAAGAACTGTAGCAGGACTTGAGAGCAGCTGGCTGATATGGCAACCAATACAAGCCAAGATGTTGGCAGGAGCTGCTTGGTTCACATTGCAATTCAGACAACGCAGATAAACTTTAAGACCCGCCACATGCCGTTGAGTTCGAGTATGTCCACTGTGAAGCCTAGCAAGAGAAGTTTCATGTCGTCTACTGCTTGTTTCAAGCAAAGCAGCACCAGGATGGCTTCCTCCATACCATTCATGTAAGGGGTCTGCCTCCAAAAGGAACTGATATCTTGTTTGACCAGTTTAGCAATTTCTGAAAAAGTAAGGCAACCACCATGTGTAGAATCTTTATGGCCGTCCTCACGGGCTAAACCATCTGCAATATCATTCCTGTAGACATTCACGTACGATGGTACCCAATGAAAAATATCTTAACATTTACACTCAAGTTATTTAATAACTCGACAATACTCGTTGTCATTCTGTCACCATGCCTCTATCATTCAGATAGATGCTGAATGGAGCTTCGACTATCACTCAATATCCAAATATCTGTATTGACACTCTCAGTAAAGCAAAATTTCAAAGTCTCCTCAATAGCTAAGAGTTCTGCCCAAAATATGACCAAAATATAAGGCGGTCAACCGCTTCCTTAGCACTGAACCCTAGTGCGAACGATGAAAGACAGATAGAAGAAAGAGAGGCACGTTCCCGCTCACCGTGTGTGGATGCGACACCAACATTATTCTTACTATGCATCTCAGAAATTCGAGTGCCTAGAGGAGCCTTACTTGAAAGTGGGGCCCATTAGGGAAAAAATCTTTCAATTCTAATCGTCTAACGTATAAGAAATCTTAACCAATATATATGAAAATAAAAAAGAAATTGGAGAAAATATATGAAATATGAAAAAAACACGTGTTCGAAATAGATGTCTTCAAGTTTTGACCATAGGGTGCTTGGAGTCCATTTTTAAAATACAAACAAGTACACGTTGGTTACATAAGTTGATTTATTCCGTATAGGAAAAAAATTTTCAAGATCTGTTAGAAAGAATTTTTCGTCCACAAAACATTAAATAAAGTTATATTTTAAGAATAAGAGAGATATGAGAGAGAGAGTGTGTGCATTACGATTCTATAGCAAGACCCAATCGAACCAATTTCAAATATAGATATAATCTATTCACACAGAATAGAAAGATTGTACATATAGTGAAAATGGCATGTGAATTCTTGTATAGAGAGAAAATGTATTTATTTATATGTAGCAAATATATTTCACTGAGACTGTTCTATTTAATTATTTAGTTTTTCTTTTCAGCTTGCTAGTTTAATAAAATATTCATTGATGACAGTGAATATTTAAAAATTTATTACGCATTCTATTAATGTCAAACAAGAGTAACACAACAATATATTGGAAATACACTTCCTATTTTGAGCCATAGTCAAGCGACAAAGTTAACACATTAACTAGTACCTCCTATCTTAAGTTCAACCCAACGTTAAGAGACTGCGACTCTAATTTAATTTCCACTAAACTGTTTCTCGCTACCCTAGTAGTCACAGTGAGGAATTCTTGTCCAACATTGTTGAGTCACGTGTTCAAAACCCTGTTCCCCCGGAAGACCGCAGTATAGTGGGGCTGATGCACGTTATGTCTGTTGAAACACAAAGTCTGCCAAATGGCGTTGGTGGGGAGCAGGGGCGCCAGCTTAGGTGTTGTCCTCGTCACTTGACCCTGATTCAGAATTACGAAGTTTGTCGTCACTTGCCATCGTGTTGCTTCGATGTGCGACATAAATTAAAATATTCAAATCAATTTCGTAATGATATTCAAGGGAACCAATATTATAACCTCCAACCTAATTCAAGCAACACCAGCCGTAAGATCGAGATCATAAGCATTAGATCATGACCAGAAGTGCTTAATGATGCAAAGTTTCAATACCTCCTATCTTTTTTCATTTATATTGAAGATCTAGCCAAAACATGTTTGATGGTGTAAAGTATCAATACCTCCTATCTTTTTTTCATTTTTATTGAAAATCTAGCCAAAACGTGTTTAATGGTGTAAAATGTTTGATGGTGTAAAGTTTCAATACCTTCTATCTTTTTTCATTTTTATTGAAGATCTAGCCCAAACGTGTTTAACGGTGTAAAATGTTTGATGGTGTAAAGTTTCAATACCTCCTATCTTTTTTCATTTTTATTGAAGATCTAACCAAAACGTGTTTTAATGGTGTAGAATTTCAATACCTCCTATCTTTTTTCATTTTTATTGAATATCTAGCCCAAACGTGTCTGCTGTTGTTATTCCTTTATGTTTGCTACGACATACTTATACAAGGAGTGAAGATCAGAACGGTACCTATTTTTGTGTAAGAAATTGAAACAATAAAAATCAGAATTTATAAAAATTTTTAGCCTGTATAATTAAAACATAATGATATAATTTACTATAATGATTTAAACTGACTTGTGCCACATTGATGTATCAATTTTTTTTAAAAAAAATGTGTGGAGGATAGAACCCTTGACGCTCGGTACCGAAGCCACGTAACAACTTCTGGACAAAAGTGATCCCTCCTGTCTGGAGCCTGCTAGCTTTGTAAATAGCGCTCCCCTACCAGTGAATCAGTGGATAGGTGAATAAACAAGATATTTATTATGGCAAGCCTCTGTAGCGTGGGAGTTGTTGTGTCAAGTGAGTCTGGTAGATGCAGTTACAAATGCATTATTGTAATGTGTTTGCATGTAAATGCATAGATAATTTTAATCATGCGTATTAAATGAAGCATGAACATTGATTAATTTATAGTGTTATATTTAATGTATTCTGTGGCATTTTATTTTCCTCGATATTTTCAGACAACTGGAAATATTCTTATAGTATTTCTGAAACTTCCCCGCTAGAGCTTTCTGTACTTACCAGAGATTACATAAATAAAATCCAAGCAATGGGTTATTCGAATGAATTTAAATCTTAAGAGTTTACATATAAAACTTTTTTCCCTCGGGTTGTACCAGATTCGCAGTTTCATTACTGTGTTTTTTATTTAGAGTTGGTTTATAGTTTTCTTTTGAAAGAAGTGTATATATTCTGACAGATATAAATAGATCCACACACACACACAATGCATAAATAACTCTCAAAGACTGTAATGCAAACTTCATGCATTTTAAACAGTTTTGTTGAATACAACAGTCTATATTTCTTCTTTTTCATTTCTTTCATAAAGTTTTTCCAAAGATCTGGTTCTTATCTGCATGGAAATAAGTTATGCATGGTATTTTTCAAGTTTCGAATATTTTTCCAGACAGTTAATCTCTCAACGTCTTTTTTACATAATGATATTAAGTAGCACGATCAGTTTCCTCACGAGCAAAAAGAAATTAGTTATCGTTGACAAAGTTCGCGTCAGTGCATCTAAGGATTCATAAATTATTTATAAGTATTTCATATTGCGTAGTAGGCAGAAATATTGCAGTAAATGTACGTAGAGTATTGTCATTGAAAATTATGGAAGCTATAAAACATTTTATATAAATTGTATATTAATTTTTTTTATGAAAAGTACGTTTCGCAAGATGAAATTAGATTTAAATTTATCAAACAGTTATTTGCTTTATGTTACAGATAAGAAATTCTCTTAAATATAAAATAACCAACTAATATAAAAGAAAAATTGTAGTTAATTCCTACTTCGGTCAACAAAGAAACATTTTATTTTAGTTACTTTTTATTAAATAGTTACAACATAAATATGTTTATACATATGACAGAATAACAATAAAAAGGGACAAAGTAGAAAGCGAGTTTCCTTCCAAATTTCCATTTTCCTTTCTGTTTATGGTGTTGGACTATTTGTTTTGTTTTTGTTACTATTTATCCATTCATTAAATTTAAAATATATAGTAAAAAAGAAATCACATTCTCAGGAATTAGGCCACCCTAGGTGGGATTCGAACCCACAACCCATGGATAAGAAGTCCAAAGCGCTACCCATTGCGCTACAGGGACGCAACAAACAATTTTTCTTTCTATATAAGCAGTTGGACTAATATTTTTTTGTTCCTATTTATTCATTTTTAATTTAAATGATGAATTAATATTCGAAAAAACTATGTATTAACATCACAAAAGTGTCATTCAATACAAATTTTAAAAAAATGTATTTGAACTTGAATGGATGAATAGAAAGCAGTTTATTAACGATTGGATTTGAACAAGATATATAAATATATATAGAGAGAGAGAGAAAGAGAGAGTGAACTATATATAATAGTAGGAATTGAAGAATAAGCTATAAAATACTTGTTACATAGACCCCGTTTATGTAACCCCGTATAGACCAAACTGACCACGAATTGGGATTGGGGAGACAAGACAGCTTTTTACCGGTAACTTTTTTCACCCCCTTTACATGAGAATCTAGTGATTGGTTAATTTATTCACGTGATTATACAATGGTTACCGCGAAGAAAAAGAAACCAATAAAAGTTAACTATAATAAACGTCGTCCCCAATGCAATCACATCACCAAACGATAGAAATATCAATTTAACCATATTGTAATGTTATCGTCCATCTTGGCGAACATAAACAACAACTAGGCACGCAGAACTCCTTTATCAAATTAGCACCGAAAAGTCCCGTTTCAAAGCTTTTATTTTGCTACAAATTTGTAGAATTGTGTGTGAGCATATCCAATTTCTTTTTAATTCATCGAAAAAATTTTGATGCACTTCCGGATCCTGGACAGTTTTATCAAATTTTTGTTGTATTTCTTGATTTCCCCAGATGTTAATTAAAAGTCTAATTTCTTCAGAGGACCAACGTGCACAACCAATAACAGCAACCACCTTTGAATAAATGAATCTCGGGCACAATGCATCATGGAAAAATTTGAAAACGAACTCGCTTTTTTCCCTATTTACCCTGCTCCAAAACGGTACAAAAATCAAAACTGCTTTCCAAACCGGTGTAATACCAGCTCGTCGTGCAAACGGGCGGTAGAGGCATCTTCATAAGCCAGTAACAGCCTCCGGGCAGAGATGATCACTTTTGTCTAGGGGTTATGTTTCTCGGCTACTAATCCATAGGTCGCGGATTCTGTCGATATGAACCTCCACGGTACCATATTAAGTAGAGCAGCGTTTTTCAAACTATGGGGCGCGCCCTCCTAGGGAGACGTGATAACTCAACTAGGGGGGCACAAACATGTTGAAAAGTCGTAAACAAATAATTATTTTTAAAAAATTATAAATTTGTTGAAAGTATACAATCAAAATAAATTCTGACATAATAAAAAATAAAACACACATTTACACTGAAATAATAAACTTGTAAATGCATCAGTACTACACAGTGTATTTCACACTTAATTTAAACAATACTATAAGAGCAAGTTTAATAATTACCAGTGACCCCATAGGCTTGTCACATATAAAATTATATACAAAAATTAACATTTATCTTAGTAATTTGTATGTTTTATAATTAATCTCTTAACTGCAGATAAAAAGCTATGCGATTTGCTTCCCAATGCCACCATTTTCCACGCAGGCACGCGTATGTGATGTATTGGGGGAGGAAGAATAAATAAGCAAATCCTCTGAAATAAGTAAGTCCTACGCAAACACTGTCAAGGTCCTTTTATGCATTCCAATGTCTTCGAAATAATTTTATGGATAACAGTGCACATAAAAGATCGTAGTTTGGAAAGACGTATATATACGTCCAGGGCAATTAATGCTTTGGGTGAGTGAGACGTTTATATACGCCGGTGGGACTTAAGAGGTTAAAATCGTATTGTACCTTTAGCGTCAAAGTATAGTATTATTGAATTCAATGTATTATTATTGTATGGAAGGGGGACGTGATGAAAATTATGATTTAATAATGTGTCGCAAATATTGAAAGTTTCAGAAGCACTGAAGTAGAGTGGGGCAGGAACTGAAGTATCGCATTAATGTCTGCCATGTAGCCAAAGTTTCTCTCATAGATCATTTGTAAAATATATAAATAAAACATAAATTGTTTCTGTATTCTTTAAAATGTTCTTTTTTGCTGTGTTCATCTTACTTTTTTTTTACTATAACGCTTCGAAACCTTGTAGGGAATTATGAATAACCTCGCATCTATAATACACTTAAATAAAAAGTCCTCAGAACTCTTTTTATGTATTCTTTATTCTTTTTTCTTTAAAAAATCCCTCTAAAATAAGTCTATAAATAATTTGTTTCAAACCTATTCAAGACTATGCATCATTTTGATTTATATTTATCTAAAGGGAATACTTTATTATTTTTCCTATATATACTTAAGCACGTTTGAAAAATACAGCATTTACCGTCAAAATTTAAAAAAGGAACTTAACTCTTTGTATGAATTTCGCTTGAAGTGTGAAATCGATTCGAAGGATTTGCTGTTGGAATTTGTTGAATAACACTTGATCTGTCGACTGGATTTTGTGCTGTGACACTCTCACAATGCTAACGCGTGAAGTGAAAAGAAATTCCTCCATCTTTTATCGGTAGCTAGGTGAAAAATGGAAGAATTTCGACTTTCTTTGGCTTTTGAAAAAGTCTTTTTAAATCTTGGGAAATTTTTGAGTTATGATATTTCAAATTTCTTGTTGAGAGTCAAGTTCCATGTGAGTGAACCATTTTTAATATCACTTCGGGGATTCTGAAATCTTTCTAGTCTTTTGAATTCAGAAATATGGTATTCTTCCAGTGTTTTTGAACTTTAAAAGCAGAGATTAATTTAAAATTAATTTGCAACGATGTTTTACTTAAAAAACAAAACAAAAAAAAAGAAATCAGAGCTTTGGAAAAATAACGTAGTAATAAATACATATATAAACAAGATGGCTGTTTATTATTTCATTTATGACAGATCATATGGCTTAGAGAAGATGCCACAGTTTACCTAACAGGGATTATAAACACTGATTAAAAAAGATGGAAATGCAAGGAAAAAATATGTGATTAAAGTTAAATCAGAAGTGAAAAATACCAGTTTAAAAACGATGTAAAATGCTAATTTTGTTTTAATTTTCTAAAATGTTTAGCTGACTTTTTTCTGATGCAATATTTTTAAATGTTCGAAAAAAAAATTTCAAATTTCCTTTTTCTGGGAAAAATTTGGAGTGTAAGATTAATAAAGAATACTTCTAGAAAAACTTTCAAGTTGTTTTATTTTAGAAATAAAAATGGTAAAGAAACAATATATATATATAGAGAGAGAGTGAGAGTAATTGAACTATTTTCCAATTTTTCATAAAATGGAGTACTCGAATATTACAAAAGGTTACCTTTTATAGATCTTTGATATCTTCTGTTTCTCCAATCTGGAAACTTCGTTTCGGATTGAAAAACGTTCTGCTTAAATCTACAACAGAGATTCTGTGATAGTAAGACGCAGCAAAATACGTTAGTTGATACGTTGATAAGTTATTACAACAGAAGTAGTGGCTGCATTTTCTACACAAACAAATCTGCTTAGGAGTTACTGTCCAACATCCTCAACACACGAATGACATCGTCATCAACAGCAAAATTAAAAGAACGTTTATCTTTGAAAGCTATGTGATCCCAATTTTCTGATAATCAAAATTGCCTCAACACCTTTCTTCGCGGCTTTGTTATTGTTGAAGGTCAAAGGTTATAATCTTCTTAAAGGATAACATGATCTTAAAGGATGGGATGAGAGTTAACTTACCACCACGTTGAAGAAAGACATTACATGTGCGGGAAAAAATAAATTATATTGTATGGGAGATAAGGATGCCATTGGAACTCTTCTTGGGGTAATCACACAAGGCCAATGATGTCTCGTAAGAGTACTAAGAGCTTGTCTTGTGGTAATTGCTACTATCATCAATTTTAACATCTGTATTTACATGACTTGTATATAAGCAGCGATATACAACCTCTGACAATAAAATTCGTGAAAAGTCCCGTAACATTAACTTAGATGAAATATTAACGAAAATTACCTTACTGACCTTCGAAATAGTCACATTCCATAACTAAGCACAACTGAGATCTGTTATACATGTCCTGGAAACTTTGCAAGAAGTCTTCTTTTGAGATGGAGTTCAAAAGCCTCGTCACATTTCGTTGGATGTTAGGAATATCGTCAATTTCGATAACTCGTTTTTTGCATCCCTGAATTCAGGATAACTATTTGTCGCACGGATTCACGGTTAATCTGCAGTTCATCAGCTATAATGTGCATAGTTAATTGACGATCTTTAGTGATTAATTCCCTCACTTTCTCAATGTTTTCGTCACTGGCGGAGATCGTCACTCTTCCTCTAAGGGGGATATTAGAAACGCTTTCCCGACTTTTCAAAAACGGGCGAACCACTCGTACACACACTTCATGGACAGTGCTTGATCTTCATAAACACGTACCAGCATCGCGTAAGTTTCTTCTGGTGCCTTGCCAAACCTAAAACAAAACTTTAAATTGATCTTTTGTTCATTCAGTTTCCCGTTCTCAGATAGGAATCAAAGTACTAAACATGAACTTCGTAAAACAAGTCTTACTTGGAACACAAATGACGTTCAATTGATCGATGGTGGGGGCATATGGTGAACATCTGCCGCTACGCATGTGCAGCGTTTTGTTGCACCAGTGTTGCCAAATTGGTCGTTCTGACTTCATTCACAGAACTATATTGTCAGAGGTTGTATAATTTGGAATTATGAATCAGCTTTATGTATGCCATGTATACGATCTCATTCAATATAATCCTACAATGTATAATGAATTCAAATTCAAAAGTATATTGATTTATTAACTGTTTATTAACTACAAACTTTGAAGAAAAACAAAAACAGTTGTCTATGTTCTTCAGAATTTTGAATTATTGTCCAGTTACAACACAAATTCATAAGATGAAAAAAAACCTGAACAAATTAATTGTCTAAAATTGCAAAAGATGAAAATATTACTAATTTTTTTTATAGAAATTTTTAAATAATTTTCAAAAAAATTTGCCTTCAAGCATATTTTTGGAAATGATTCCATGCGTTATTAATAATTATAAACAATTGAAAATTTTAAAAATTAAACAACAAAATTTTAACTATTAGAATGAGAACCATTTATTATTTAGCGTTATATTGTCTGGATAATAAAAACAGGCACTGGACGTCACATGCGGCTATGATTTATTTAGTATGTTTCCTAATTTACATTTCTTGCTAGTTTCTCGACTAAAAATGGAGGAGGGAGGACAAATTTGTATATATACATATACTTCTATTCATAGAAATAATATTTTTCATTATTCGCAAGTAACAACTTTTAGTTCATATAGACGGTTATGTAATTAATAACGTTAAAAAAAATTGCGACTTTTTGTTCAGACTATGAGTATCTACTTATATAAATTTTTTTACGCATACATTTATAATAAATTCCCTACTGGTTTGTAATATGTGTTTTTTATTTCCTTTTTTTATTTCTCCATTTCACACATACTCTTTTTTATCTTTCCCTTTCTCTAGATGAAGCCATCGGTTATTTTATTTGATAATTCTTTAAATTCAGGCAGTCTCTTATTTTCTTAATTAAATTGGTTGAAGTATTTTGAATAATTTTTATTTTACTAATATTCTGCTAGAATTTGGCTAAAGAATTTACTTTATATTTTGCTAATCATATTTTATATTTCATAATTTTTCAGTTTTTTTCTATGGTCTCTTGTTTTCTTTCTTATGATACAGTCGACTCTCGATAATTCGAAGTTGAAGGGACCAATGAAAAACTTCGAATGATCAAGAGGGTAGAAAAAAATTCCCAAAATATATGAAGAGAAATTTACATCACACATTTAAATTTGAAACTACGTATGAAAACAACAATTGCACATATGTATGCAGTTATTTTAAAGTACTTTTAAAAAGCACATATTATACACAGTATAAATATTATACAGAAATTAAAAGTCCTGTATTAAAAAAATACATTTATATATTAAAAACTACTATTAAAAGAATACACACTGGCCTAAGGTTTATCGAAATTAACAAGTAGCGATTTTAAATCACCATAACTTTAGTAAAGTAATATTTTTAATTTAAAATTTAGAATCTAAAATTAACACAAGGCGTATTCACAGTTTCACACTCAGCTGCGGGGAGGGGGAGGGGGGGTATACTAACCCTTTCGCGCCTAACGGGACACATATATCCCAAGCAAATTTCAAAAAATTATTTTGGAACAGAAATGCTTCTCTGTCTAATTGGAGACTTTCCCGCCAGTCCTGCCAATATTTGAAGGTATTATCTTTCACAGAACATAGATGGCACTACCGTTTACCCGCGTTTTTCAAGTGTTGTAGCAGCCCATTCCATGATGTACGAACGTAAATAGTTTAGTTTTGGAAAATACCACCTATTTTCGATTAAATTTTTATTGATCCATAAATCTAAGGACTGATAAGTTACTCGCGAAGCGGATTACCTCGAAAAAACTGGTAAGTGCCAAAGTTTTAATTCCGTTTTTACTATCGGGACATATGTGTCTCTCTCGTCTTGGATTGGGGGAACACATTGTCCCAACAGTCCTATGTGATCACGATGCTAAGTAATTGCCCGAAGCTAAATACGCAAAAGTAAATCGCACCATGAAAGATGGAAGCAAAGAAGAATTTGAGTGTCCTGTGGCAATCGAGTTCTACGACAAAATCGTGGGAGATGTAGACCTTGCAGACCAAATGGCAAATGTCTATGAATTAGATAGAAAATCTTGCAAGAGGTGGAAAAAAGTATTTTTTCGCCTATTGATGAGCACAGTTGTAAACTCATGGATTGCGTACTGCGAACTTAAACATCGAGAAACAACACTTCTTGATTTCATTGTACCTCTTGCAGAAGCCTTGATGGCGTCTGGGAAGCTCAACGTACAGTATTAACGTTTCAAAGGAACTGGAAGCCCATCCAAAACATCACGAAGCTTACTCAATGTTTTGGTGACCATCTGCCAGTAACAACAAAAACACAACGTCGGTGCCGTAAATGGGCACAACAAAAGAAGGAATCGCTCTCTAAAATAATGTGCAAGATGTGTAATGTCCCATTGTGCATTGATTGTGTGTGTGTTTCAAACCATACCATTAATAATTAAATTTTTATGAGTAGAAAATCATTGGTTATCTTTACAAAATTACTCATTGAAGACTCCTGGGACACATATGTCCCAGTGGTCAGGACTAATGGGACATATATGTCTCGGTCCTAAATCAGTGTTTAAAATTTTCCTAAAAGTATAAAATTTTAGTTTTAGCATTCTAGTGTGCCTTACTTATAGTTTATGCTACCAAAATTGTTCTGTCGTAAAAAAAAAACTCGTCGCGAAAGGATTAATAATATTGATGTTTTGGGGGGGGGTAGGCTCTTCTCCCCTTATCAGTCAACCAAAATTCCTTTTTTATCGTCTCCTTTATTGCTCCTTTCCTTTAAAATTTTCTACTCAATCTATCATAACCTCTCGAACAAGATTCCTTCACGCCCCTCTAAATCTCTTCCATTCCTCATTAGAAATAAAATCGTTTCGCACTCGGTTCCCTCAAACACTGTCCCCAAAACCATTGGTTCTTCATGTCACGGCCCAATCCGGCTCATGCACTATTTGGTGTCAAATGCTATAAGTAACACAGATGAGCCATAAATCGTCATGTCAATCCGACGCAAAATACACAACTCTACGCATCTCTTCTTCACAATAGCGGACCATATTTTCTGAACACACGTGTTTAACGAAGGATATGGACGGCTGCCAACAATTTATTGCTCGCCTGAGGAACCGGAAAACACTAAGAAGGGATAGCAGATAGATGGTCATGAAATAGGCTACGTTACTGGGGAGACACGCAGAGACAATACAATATAAAACTTGTAAGCTCCAACCTGTTTGATACAGTACACACCATGATAGTGAATGTTCGAATTGTCGAGAGTTTTATAAGATAACTTCAAATTACCCCATGTTGTAGTATGACTAGCCACAAATTTTCTTCGAAATATTGAGTCTAATAAAACGTATTGTTTTAGTTCGAAATAGGATGAGTTTTTCTAGGGGCTGAGCATATACTTCGAATTAGCGAGAGATTCGTATTATCAAAGGTTTGAATTAGAGAGAGAGTCGACTATATATAAATTTATATTAATTTTATAGTATTTGAATTTTGTATATTTAGAAACTAATTAAATTCCTCACACACTGTATTATGTTCCTTTTAACTCAAATATAAACAAATGAAGAGGAATATTGGCTCCTTAAGATTATATTTAACCTTACAATCTTAGTTCTAAAGCTAAGAATTTGCTAAAATATTACTGTTGCCATTTAACCATGAAATATATACACAAATATGATGTTCTTAGACCAATGTTTTTTTTTAATAATTTCTTGGAATTTCAGTGATGATTTGTCATCTAATTTGAAATTGTGTAAGTATTCTTAATGGAAAAAAAATATTAAGCATGTAACTAATTTATACAGTTTTAGAATGATATTTTCAATCATTTGTAAGCAATAATACCAGTAGTGTTTGAAAAAAAGTACTTGAAGTACTTGTCCTTTATATTCCTTTTGGTATTATAGATAACGTTAAGAAAGAGATT
Source organism: Trichonephila clavata (assembly GCA_019973975.1). Taxonomy (NCBI): domain Eukaryota; kingdom Metazoa; phylum Arthropoda; class Arachnida; order Araneae; family Nephilidae; genus Trichonephila; species Trichonephila clavata. The sequence goes on along the minus strand of BMAO01000168.1, from coordinate 24,426 downwards.
AACACAAAATTACATAAATATAAGCCGGATTTTTAATTAAAACCGCATTGTAAAAATTTTTAACGAAACTCATTTTCCAATTATATATTTTATAGAACACTTTTTGCTCATTAACGTTCTTAAAAACTTCATATTTTTAAGAATGTTTATTACTTTTGATGGAAATAATAAAATATCATGCTTGAACTTTTGAAATTCTTAATGAATTACTGACTATTAGCATCATTATCTTAATATTTTTAGTTATAACATGTCATTATACTTTGTTGTAAAGCTTTTCGTTTTTTTTTAAAGTATTAAGAAAACACTTTTGTAGATAAATATACATTTAAGGATTTTCTTTTTTTTTTCTCGAATTCCTTTTATAATTACTTATGTTACATTTATTTAACAGCTCAAAACTTTCGATTACGTGTATAAATATCGATACGTAATTTGAAAATCAATTTTAACAAATTTTAAAAATAAAAGCTATAAAATATGATATTTAAATGGGTGTATGATATTCTAATCAAATTCAAAAATTTAATTAAAATCCCACAGACAACTTTTTTTAAAAAAAAAAATTTCTTTATATTTAAAAACGAATTTCACTATCAAAGCATGGTATTGTTGAAACAGCCATTAGTTTGTTCCATTATTGTACTTAGATAATATAATGCCAATACCTTGCGAAAAACTAGGAACAGAAAATGCACCATTTTTATTACACACCATTAATAACACATATTAGAAAAACAACCAGAAAATAAAATATGTGTCGTTACACATGAAAATGGAAATCATTCTTTACAACTGAAATATTTTTTTTAAATATACAATTCATTTCTCAACGAATATTTGGAAAAAACCATTTCAAAAAATGTCACATCTTAAGTAAAGTATGGGTATAAAAGAAGCCTTGTATTCATCCAATAGAAGTTCTTTTTTTAAGAACACTTTCACAAAGAAATTTCTTTACTATTGACTGAGTATTGGAGCCGGAAGCAATGATTAATTGTGAAAAGGAAACACTTTTAAAAGCATTATAGAGAAAGTAATATCTAAATAATTGCATGTTTTTCTCAAAGAGAATAATGCCAAAAAAAAAAACATTTTTCACAAGAATTTATGGGGAAAAAAAGAATTACTTCTAGTCCTTTTAAAAAAGCATTAAGATCAAATCAGAGTTATGTGTGCCAAAATATTTAAAAAGAGCATTACTGATTAATTTATGAGATGCTATGTAATAGAAAACGAACAGTTTATCCTTTAGAACTTTGTTTTGTATAGTTTTCATGAACCACTGTATCACTTTTTAAAAATAACATAATTGTTAATTAATAGTTATTATATACGTTTCAAGAAAAAATAGATAAAATTTAACAATTTATAATATGCTTCTTCCTAAATAAAGAAGTTGTAAGTTGTTTTATTCAGCAAGAAAGAATTTCGGTTCCTTTTGGTGTTTTTGAATATTTACTTTGGTGTTTAGGAAAGATTTCCTAGAAATATTCAATAATTTCACAATTATTATAAGAACGTATTATGTTATCCATAGAATACCAAAAAATCGAAAAAGTTCGAACACTTTTTAGCTGGGAGAGAATGTTTGCTTGTTTCTACATAAAATTATTTTATTCATTAAAATATCAAATCTCTTACCTAGAAACCCTTTTCTGCAAGGAACTCGTTCATAAATTCCATTTTTATAAAACTGTTCATTTTTACTAGCAATAACTCTACACCTCTCTTTTCAATTCTTTTTCCTCGGTAAACAGTTTACTACTTTTATCATTCTCCAAAAATAAAAATACGTGATAAGGCATTAAAGATAAGAAAATAAATCTGTGAAATAAAAAGAATAGAGGAGAATCTCCAGCAGTAAATGCATAATTTTTGTTTTGGTCTCTACTGTAACCTGAGATCTTGCGTTTCCAATTTTATTTCTACCTCCTTTTTTTATTTTGTGAAAATGTTATTATTTCATTACTTCCTTTGAAAACTTCTGCGAACTATTGTTAATTTGGAATTGGGTTCAACCATTGTCTCCAATTCGTCGATATTTATATTTAATGGTCTACCCAATTTTAAATTCATAAGGAAAGCACATACGTATTATTCTATTGTATTTTTCAGAATTTGAATTATATTTTAAAGCAAAATAAATGGTTCTAAATACAGTCTATAAGTAAAATAAAGTAAGTGATAATATAATGAATAAATAATACTTAGAATTTTGTTCAGTAAGAAGTATAATCAATTCTTCAAATCATTGTACATCGAAAATACACCAAATTTTCCTGATTACCTAATAATTTTTTTAAGAAAACTCCTCAATTTTTAAGCTAATAAAACGGTTTTTAGGACATTTTGATTCCAGATTCATCTATCAATGCGCTTTGACTTTGTTAATACCAATATAAATTGCCTTTTGAATCTCGTTAAATTTACATCCCTTTCCAAAAAAAACAGCATATAATCTCTTAAAAGTCATCCGATTGTCTCAAAATTCATTTATACTAAGTAAGTATGTAAGTTTGCATATGATTGAATTTTCACAGCCAATCTATGCTAACATAGTATTGTAAAACACTGTATGCTAGCATTGTATAAAACAGGAAACAATTGATGAAAATTCATCTCTTCCGCAAGCGTCTCAATCTCTGGAAACATAACCAGTAATTCCAGATCAATGTTGTCCAAGATTTTATGATTGCCCCAACTGGATGCATTGCTATATGAATCACAAAATGTATGAAGTTGTTTGGTTTTATCAAACAATAGACCGTATAAGTAATTTAACTTAGGATTCAAATAGGAGCCCTATATTTAAACAATTTTACTAATTCAAATATGTTTTTCGTACCACAACAATAAGAGGTAATGACTTCCTTCCATACAACAAGAATTGAAACATTGTCAGATTTACATACAAACACAAAATAAATCATAATAATTAGAGATACATGTATTTTTTACCAAGACGAGAAAAACACCAAGCATTTTCAACAGGCTACCGATAGCACTGTACATAACACGGCTCTGCAAAGGTTCTGGCATCAATGGTTGTTTCAAGGAACAAAAGTAAGAAGCAAGATGTGTGACACGACTGAACTACCTTAAAGGCACCAATATCTTCTATCTCAGGGGCGGGTAAACTATTACAGGGTACGGACTACTTCTAATTTTTTTCAAGTTGTTGTAGTCCACCCAGTGGTGTAGGTGTAGTGAGCTAAGGAAAAAGGTCTACAATATTTATTATAATTATATAAATACGGAATATATGTACTTAACCGCATAACTACAATAACATAAACTTACACTCTTAAGAACGCTTTTATATAAACCAAAGCACAAGATACAAACATAATAATAATAGGCACAAATATAATATCATCAAATGATGCATTTGTTGCGAAACGATTCAAAATACATTAAAAGATAAAACATTTTCATCTAAAGTTTGAGTTCATTGTTACAATCAGTAGAAGGCTTAAGTGTGCATATTTTCAGCCAATCGAATATTTCGGTATATATTTACTAACTGCTAATCTTCAGGCGGTCACACCCCAAAATATTTTGGTGGTCCACTAGTTGACTGCGATTGAATAAATGCCCACCTTTGCTCTATCCAACCTGCTACAGTTTCTTCAATACCACATGGTATGTTTACGTAGTTTTTAGCAATCGTGTTATGCTCAAATGACCTTTAACTCCATAACATCGGCACGCAATGACCGATCATCATAGCTACCATCAGAATGGAACCCTAAAATGTTCAGTGTTGAGTCCCACTTCAGTCTTGGAAGAGGTCATTATCGGATTTGTTATCCGATGTGCAACTAATTATTCAACGATATTGATGACATCCTGCAGCCTGTGTCCCTTTACTATTAAAATAATTTCAAGCCTCATACGGCTTATATGTTTATGGACCGTCTCTATGATCTTCCTTGGTCTGAGAGATCACCAGATCTTTCGTCAACCGAACGTATCTAGAATGTAGTAGGTTGCTAGATTCAGGCGCCTCAAAATGCAATAAATCTTGAACAACAATTGATGATTGATTCATGGGCTCAAGTCATGTGACGTCATAGTCAAATGATAAAAATATCCACGTGTTTAAAGCCAATCAGTTCAAAAAGTCATATGACGTCACAGTCACACGATAAACGCAATCGTGTGTTTCCAGCTAATTAGTTTATGCACTTCGTTGTTGTCAATTTTTGATCTTTTCTCAGAAACTTTCTTTTAAAAAGTATAAATTTATCAACAACAACAACGCACATAGGTAAACATAATGCGTTTTATTTAAAAGTATATGCATAAAATAAGATTTTTTTTTTAATTTTAAAATATCTTGAAGAAATTTTTTTATAACATGTGAACATCTTTGTCCAATTTCGAAATTTGAAATTTATCTAAGTTTTACAAATAGAACAACAAGTATATATATACAATTAGTTTGATGTCTATTTCGAATTCAATGGGGAACATATGTTTAGCTTTATCATGTGACCGTCGTGAATTGAGCTCATTGTTATGGATAGAATTTAGGACCATTCCATACAGTTTTTCACATGTTTAATTGTAATGTAACATCAGTCATTTTCTTAATAATACTCCGTCTATTTTGAGGGAAGGGGATGTAAAAGTAGGTGTTTTAGGATAATTATATACGTACTTTGTGGTTCATATAAATATATATTTAATTTTATTATTTTTACCCCATTTTATTAATGATACTTTTTAAAGTTATGCTTGTGTGAAATTAAAATGCAAGGTGAATCACAAAGATTTTTTTTGAGGTTACATAGTTTTGGATTGTTTAATATTCCATTATATAAATGAAAGTAACTAAAGTCAAACAAATATTTTAACAAGTACCTTGATATTTATCTCCTTTTAATAATTTTTCCATATACATAATTTCAAATTTTCATTGATTCCGTTAATGATTTTAAAGGTATAGAGAAATACCTGTTTATCGCTAAAAAATCCTTAATAATTAATAATCCTCATTAATAATTATTCATAATTCTTCATTGCAAAGACTGAAGAAAATTTAACTTTACTCAGTCACATTTTTCATATACATTAGTAATAAAAGTATATAAAATTCCAAATAACTCCTAGATTCATAGCAATTTTACAGCTTTTAATTATTAAATTAAAATATATTAAAACTAATTTAACAAATCTTATCATTGAAATATTTTTCTTAGATGTCCTAACATTATCTATTTAAGTTTTCTTATGCTATTATTTTCAAATTTTCTTTTTCCTGAATATTAGTGGTTTGACGTTTATTTCGTTATAATTCAATTTTCAGATTCATTTAATTTTAAAATTTTCACTAAAACCTTGAACTTTTTTATTAGTAGTAGTTGTAGTTTTTAGAGGAGTCATGTGTAGGGCAATATATTTCACGAAAACAATTACGGTAAATAAATATTTTCACAGTTAATAAAATCATTACTGGTATGGCAAAATACTACTTTAGCTCTTTAATGAAATATAAATTGTAAGATCAATGATGGTAATGGTCAAAATAATAAATGTGTAATGTATTTGACAAAATCACACACGTTGCTTGTAAGTGTCAAAATAAGACAGAGTTTCTTAACATTCTCAAAAACGTACGAGTACATATCGATTTTATATAAATCCTCTTAATGACTTTCTACTTACTAACCCATGTCATAACGTACCCTAAATCACTTTTATCGACTTTTAGAGCCAAAATGACGCATAAAGATATTCCACAAATATCTTAGTACAAGAATCACAATGGCATGTTTTTTATCAAACTAAAAATAATACTGATGGTATTAACCTTATATTCACTTAGGGAAAAAAAGATATTCCCACTGAAAGCCATTTTTATAACCCGTGTATAATCAATAAAAATGATCAATTTGATATTTTTATAGATATACAATAAGCATGCTCAAAGAAGTTTTTTTGAAAAATATGTATAACATAAAAACATACTGTAAAAATAAAATGTAGAATAAATGTAGTTCTTTCTGTGGAATATCTGTAGTAATAAAAGGATTTCACAAAATCAATTAGTTTTAGTAAAAGTGCAAAATATGTGTGTGAGTGATTTATATATTATCACTGAAAAGTCTAAAAAACTCTTGGTTAGTTTATTGTAAATTAATTGTAGTTAATTACTAATTTTAAAAATTACAAATGTAACTTTTTTGAAGTCTGAATATTTTGCTATTTAAGTAAGAATCAGATTAACTTTTATATTTATAAACTATTCAGAATATATTTTGCTAGAACATTCAAAATGACATGAATAAACTACTTACTACTTTATATATACACTGCTGGCCACACAAAATGCAAGACCAAAAAATACCGGGTATATCACAGTGAAATTTATTTGGCAGATAACATGTTATACAAAGAACAAACGATTAAAATTACAGCCCCTTGTAACGCATGGATGACGATAAAATCAGTAGTTAGTGTAGCCACCATTGTTGGATATAACCGCTGCCACACGCCTCGGCTTAGAATGAAAGAGATTTTCTATGTATCCTTGGGAAACAGCAATCCATGCGGCTTCCACATATTGCCAAATTTGATCTGGTGTAGCAGCGGGAGTTGCATCCTGGGCCAGTCATTGTGCAAGCATGAACTACACGTTTTCGATTGGCGATTGATCGAGAGAACAAGCAGGCCAAGGAAATAATTCAATATGATGGGTAAAGAATTCTTGAATATTGCGTGCCACATGTGGTCGCGCCTTATCCTGTTGGAATATGGTTGATGGCAAGCGCTGAATGTATGGGAGGACCACGGTCCTCAACACCTCAGAGATGTAGTGCTGGCTGTTCAGTGTACCGGCAATGCGTACTACTGGAGTGCAGCAGTGAAATCCAATACCACCCCCAAACCATGATAACGGGTGCAGGACGAGTGTGGCGATGTATAACGCAACAGTTCAGCAGCCTCTCACCACGGTGTCTCCAAACTGAAATCCGACCATCGTGATGTTGCACGCAGAAGCGGAATCCGTCAGTAAAAACAATGTCGTTCCATTCCGTTGTTCATGCCATGTTCATCGCACCGTTGGTGGCGCAAGCGCCTGTAGTGTCCAATCAAGGGTAAACGAAGTACTGGTCGCCTTGTGGACATTCCACTCTGCTGCTAACGGCGTCGAATGGTACAAGCGGACACCGAATGGTGTGTAACAGACTGAATCTGATGTGCTATGGTTCGTGATGTGGCTGCGCGATTCATCACCCCATGAGCACAATCCACTTGTCATCACGGGCAGTGGTGCAACGAGGAGGGTGTGATCGGTCCCGTCTATCTGTCGTTTCCTCCTACATCTAGTGATGATAGATCCGCATTACGGTTGCTTGGTTTCGTTCAATACGTTGACCGATTGCTTTGAAGGGTAATCCGCATTCCCTTTAGGCTACTATTCTTCCTCGGTCGAATTCAGAAACTTAGTCAAAAGACGCTCGATATCTTTCACGAGGCCATAAGTAAACAGTTTACGGTGGGAAAAAAGCGCACGAAAAAACATTTGCCGTACTTCAAATTGCCAATCTAATCTCCCCTTATATAGCACTTGCGGGTGGCGCTACGGTCACCCGTGATGTGTGTCTGCGCTATAATGCCAATTATTTGCACATTTCATCGCCGCCAATGCATGATGTAAATTTAACATGGTTTGCATGCTTCCTTCAAGGTGTTGCATTTTGAGTGGTCAGCAGTGTATTAGCTATAAACTGTCTTCTCTTTCAAAATCGTATTAAAATCCTTTTAAGATCAGTTTTAATTTTAAATGTAAAAACCATATATTATGTCTAACTTAATGGTTTTCCATTTTCAAACTGATTATTAAAATGTTTATTTCATTATTTACTAGAGAGTTACAATTGAAAACATCAAATTCGAAACAACCCCAAAAGAGATAGTTTTGCAAGAAATTAGGAAATAATTATCTCAAATGACAAACATTTTTAACACTTATTAATATATGAGTAATTTCCTCCTTTCTTGGATTTAAATATTTTTTTACTTATTAAAAAAACGCACTTATTGAGACCTTTGTATTTAGTGTTCAGGCATTTTTCTTTATTTCATTTGTTTATTATACCACATGGGTTTCTTTTCGCAGTTGATATTGGTTAGTTTTTTTCCAAGACTAACTAAGACTCTTACTAAGAAATATTTTTTAAATAATTTGTTTTAAATTTATACTGAACTGTTTTGAATTTATACTATAACTAGATGATATATACCCGTTCTTTGCATGGGTGAATTGAAAAATTAAACAATACAGATTGAAGGATAAATAAGTTTTTAATGGGTTAATTTTACATGAATTGCAAATGTAACAAAAAAAAGCTTTTTGCATATATTAGCTGAACAAAAAAAAACATATTTATTAAATTTTAAGTCTGTAGATCTAAGGGCTGATAAAAAGGATTTTTTTTATTTATAACGCCCCGTAACTCTCTTGTGGGTCGATTTTTGAAAACACCTTCCTAAGCTGATCTCTACTCAGCAAAAGTAACACATTGTTACAAATTTTGTGTAATGAACGCTTAAAATAATATAAATAATTTATATCTGGATGTTTAATACGTTAATATTACTCTCTGTTTATTTTATATTAAAATTGTTATATTCGCAAGCAACGCCGTTACTTACATGAAAATGGCGATTCAATGGAAACTTAACGCAATGTTGACGATAGAGACAAGTTGGCATCATTTTTGGTGACCACGTTGGCAATTTGGCGACGGATTGAATGATGCAGAAGTTGATATACTATAGCACCACCTGGTGGGGAACTACAACAAAAAGGATTGCACAAAAACCTTTACCAAAAAAGAATACATATATTTGTCGATTTTCATAGTAATCGGTTGACAATAAAATCATAAGAAAAACGTGCATTGAAATAAATTATCAATTTTTCTTGCATTTATGGTTCACTATTTTGGCGATAATGGCTTACATATAAAAGATAGATATATGCTGTAGCGAGCTTTTTTGTATACGTGATTATATACGTATAACTCTAACGGTTTTTCAGCGCACACCAGAATAGCTTGCAGATGGCAGAATTTTTTCTTCCTTACTTGACATTTATCGTTATATTTTGGACATTTCACGCAATATCTTTATAAATTATAGCATATGTGTTATTCTGATGTATAAGCTATATTATTGTAAAGATTCATTAAAATCCATTCAGTTGTTTTTGCGTGAAAGAGTAACAAACATCCATACATGGAAACTTTCGCGTTTATAATATTATTAAGGATTATATTCACTTATTTCAATTTACCCTTGGCGTGCAGCAGTTGTCAAATATTAATAAAAATTCATCTGCATTATCAATTATTTCCAAAAGATCTTTGAGTTACTTTCTTACATTTTCTTTTTTATCTTATAATTTGTAATTTATTTGTCATCAAACTCTATGAAAAGTTATAATTATTTTACCAATATTTTTAATTATTTATATCTTCATAAACTCTATCTTTATTTTGCAGATTACACTGTTGTGAATGTTACTGTCTTATTATTGACTCTTTCCTCCCCAGATGAATCTAGTTTAGTAAGTATTTTTTGAAGTTATTTTATTTGTTATTAACATCTGATATATATAAGTATTATTTCTTTTGACTTTATATTTAATTTATTTCTATTCAGTTAAGTAACAGAACTATACTATAGGTACTGCTAAGCTATTTTTTATAAAAACGGGGTGTAAAATGTTACTTTAGCAGATATCTTGAGACATTTCGCTTACATTTTTAATTTTCCTCAAATATCTTTCCTTCTTAAATACATCTTTTTATAGTCATGAAAATTTTAACAATGTACTTTTTCTCTTATGAATTATCAATAAAATCAAAATGTACTACTTATAAAATTTTTCCCATGTTACTCTTAGAACGATGCTAAACGTCAATTAGAGCTTCTGCTGTTTGTTTATTATTATTATTATTAATTTATGGTGACTGACCATTTCCGGGATCGTGATTTTAAAAAAGCGCATGAATGAATATTTTTTTTAAATTTAGTTTCAGTTGAATTAGAATATGCATATATAATTGTTTTGAGAATATTATTACAAGAAATAAATTATTTAAATGAGATTTTTTAATAAAAAAAACAAAGAGAGAATTACATATTTTTCAAACATTATCCTTTCATGAAAAATACTTCGATATTAAAAATATTTTTCCTAAGGTTTATCTTCAGAAAATGAACTAAATGATTCGAAAAATTCACATTACTTTCATTATTTTTTGAAATATTAACCAATGTTTTTAGCTAAAAATTCTCTACTCTTATATAATCAAATTTAACAAATTCCTTGTTTTGGTTTCGGTTTCATTTTAAAGCATTTTTTCACTCTTAAGTTGAATTAATTAAAACTATTTCGGAGCACAATCAACTCTTTTAGTGTGAAATGTTTATTAATTCAAATTTCCATTTCTAAAATCATTTCTGCTTGATTATGTTTTGAGTTTTTTTTAATTTTCATAATTAATTAATTAAAATTGATTTCAAGGACAATTTTTGCTTTAAAAAATAGTTTATAAATAACTTAGAGATTTATCATTAATTTTTTTCTTGTTGAAAAAATGCCACGGCCGAAACATTCTCAGGTGAGGCACAATATTTCAAAGAGATGGAATACTGCTGAAAATGATGCATCTAAAAATCAGTCCTCAGCTTGATACTGCAATTAGACTTCCGAATACAAGTATTCTGAATTCAAGTATTCCAGATAAAACTGAAAATTTCCCTGATGAGCTTATATATAACTACTTTATACTAAACATATTGTAGTATTGTATTTTAGTATTTTAAAGCCGTACAACAAGTGCTAAAACTTCCTAAACTACTCGATAAAAAACTGAAAAAAAATTAAATTTTGTGAACAAACCTGGCTATTTTGAGCTTAAGTCAGAATCATTATTATTTTGTACGTACATGCTTTGTGTTTCAAAACTTTTGTGAAAATATTAGGTTAAAATTAAGCTATCGTCGTAACAAATGCTATCAATATTATGCAAAAATATATTTTGAATTTAAATTATTTTCAGTCATATTTAATTAAAATAGAGATTTTAATGTAGAACATACATTGGAAAATAATATATTAAAAAATTATATCTTTAAGGGCATTTTAAGTTTCTGCTTTATGCCTTTATATACTTTAAATACGTTTTTCTCAGACTTTCAATTTTGAAGTGTTTTCTAATCCCTAAGGCTTTTTTTTTCTGTTGATCCTATAGCCTTGAAATTTTTTGTATATACTCCCAAACGTATGTTCTATAAAAGTTAGTATGGATTAAAGGCTGAATCTCTAGTTGTTGTTTTTTTTTTAATGCTAAAACTACTATTTTAAAAAATTTGTGTTTTTTCCAGGTTTTTCTAGAAAAATAATTATTAAAAATCAACAAAGGAAGATATTTTCAAATCCATACTAAATTTTGTTTGCAATATTCTAAGAGACATAAATAACTTAAAATTACTAAAAAAATTTAAAAAGAGAGCATTTTATAAAAATTTGAAAAACATCCAAAATTCTTAATTTTTTAAAATTGCAAAACAATGGATAGAGTCAAACTGCCTTTTTACTTTTAGAATTAATTTAATAATATAACCTGAGTATTAAACATAAAATATTTTTACTGTTACTGTCTCTAAAAAAATTTTTTGAAAAAAGGGTACTGTGTAGCCTTAATTTCTCCTTGTAAGAATGAAAAAGTTTTCAAAATGCATATACATAACTCAATGCTACTCGTTGTAATCCAAAGCGAACCTCTTTCTATGATAAATTAGTTTAAAATCGCTTTCGTCACTTGAAGATACAATTTCAATCAATTTATTTTTTGGCACCTTAAAATAAGTGGTAAGCTTTTGCGGCGACGATCGGTCAGTCAGTTGCTTGTAAACTTCACGATAACCAGATATGCATGGTCGAAGCTCTTTTTGGAACTTCAAACTCCTTTCGGAATTGGTATGTATTTTAAGAAAATGCTTTTCCGATTTGTTAGAAAACTGGATCTCAGCATATATTTTATCCACTCTCAAAGAATCCGGTACTTCTTGTCTATCTTCATAATTTATCAAATTACTGATAATGTTACTGTCATTGACAGTTTCGTCTTGAATCAAGTGAGTGCTACTAGCGCATTGAGAGAAAGCAATTGAACGTGTATTGAGGAGAGAATGTTTATAACAAATGAACAGAGCGTCTTGAAGTGTATATACGTACATTGATAGAAAACATTATAGTGACGCCAGAGCCGTTTAAATTCATACGAGTATACCGCATAAAAAAAGATCGCACTAAGAGAATCGCACAAAACAAATCGCACAAAAAAATCGCACAAAAATAAAATCGCATAAAAAAGATCGCACAAAAACAGGTTTTACTGTATATCATTAGCTACTTTGTCGAACAAATTAAAATATGCAATCTTTCCTTTATTTCTTTACACAGTACGATTTAATTGACAAAAATTGGTCAAAAAATCAAATTTAATTTTTTAACTTAAATTATTTTTCATATAATTTTCTATAAATTGACAAAATTTGAGTCCTCTAAATTAAAAAACCACAGAATTATGATAGCTTTTGCGTTCGTTTTTATTCACATCCCTATGGCAAATCAAAACTTTAAACTTACTTATCTCGGAAAGATAAAATAACTAGTGTGTCTTCATTTAAAATGCTAAGGAATTTTTTTTTTGAGCCTAATGCTTTGAATTTTTTTTACATATGGCTAATAGTACATGTAACAAAAGTTGGTATGCATTTTGAATCAAAGCAATACTTATATTTTTTAAAAAGTAATTGAACTCAGAATTTGTACATTGTTTAAGGAATTTTCAATACGTATTCATAAAAAGAAGCATTGTACGATTACCAATCATGTTATCGCAAAACCCATAACAACTTTTGTTATGCATAGTTGGAGGTACTTGTAAATCAAATTTCATGCATGTACGTAAGTTTTTGTAGAAGGAGTAGCATTTTAAAATCACCTCAAAAATTTGAAGTTTTTTGCTTAAAAAATTAAATGCCTAGCTTTTAATGAAACTTTGAGCACAAAATCTGTTTTACATAGTATACACACATAAGAGGCAACCAAAAAATTTTTGAAAATCCTTAAATTAAAGTTTTTTTTTAAATCGTACCTGTCCCCCTTAAAACTCTAATTAAAGAATCTTGCACAAAAATCTTGTGACTTTATTACCATACAAGGCTCAATCATTTTCATTCTACAGTTGGCATTGAAAACGGAACACCACAAGACCTCAAAGCTGAAACCACATAAATGTTCTTTGTAGCGTAAAAGCAGCATTGGAATAAATAAAAAGTCATATTCAAAAAGTTTTCGGGAATATAACAGTAATGAAAGATACACCTACTCTGTTTCAGCTGCATTGCACGCATTTTGAAGCACGTATTGGAGATTACCTGTGGGGAAAATCCGACTCTTTTTCCAATAAAATAAGACCCTTTCCTTTTTTTTACTATTCATAACTGGGAAATTTTCTGGCTCTGGTGGTATAAATATTCGTTTCTTTTTTCGTTAGATGAATAGAGTAAAGTTCATTCGAATTCCCGATATAATGCAGAATAAGAATATATATAAATATGTTTAACTATAGTATTGCTCTGACTTTTTAGGATATATTTAACTGAGTAAAGATAAATTACCCTGAATGAAAAGTATATTTAAACTAGAATAGATAAAATATTATGTAGGTTAGGTGTAGGGCAGACTGTTACTGGTACGGTCTCCTTCTAATTTTTGTAAGGAGTTGCGGTCCACCCAGTGGCGTAAATGGGGTAAGCTACAAAAAAAACTCAACAATATTCTAACAATAATAAATATATGTATTCTAACAATAACAAATACAGAATATACACTTACCTACATAATTACAATAAAAAAACTTACTCTTTAAAACCACGTTTTAAGCAAAACGCAAGATGCAAACATAATAATTATACAGTAGAACGTCGTTTATCCGAATCAATTGGGACCGGACGCGATTCGGATACGCAATTGTTCGGATAACCGAAAACCGAATGTGATCCATGCAGTATATGAAACCGGACACTATACGAATACTGAAAATCATCACATGCGGGAAACGTGCTTGAAGAAAAAGCAAAATAGGTGCAAAAGGTCGCAATTTTACATTTATTGTGGAAAATAATCACTTATTTTTCACCGTACCATTGTACGCCTTCGATTTTTCGCTGCAAGGTCTCTGATTCTCTTGAGCGGCAGTAGTTGAGTAGGACAGCACTCCAATTGTTGTTCGTACCACTCCATAGCTGTCTCTAACGCAGTAAACGAGTCAGTATTTCATGGAACCTTGCTACTTTCATTGGTGTTGTTGTCCTCATCTTCATCCGTTTCATCGTCGACAGGGTCAGATTCTTCTTGCACGGAAGTCACAATCTCGTCACCATTTAGCATTTGAAATCCACACTCTTCTGCATCGCATGCCATCCAGGTTTCTACATCAACAAAACTCAACAAAAGAGCACGTATGCACCCCCTCACTTGGAAACAAATTGACCTGATATTCCGCTCAGATTTTTACGAAATTATACACAACACAATTCCCCAAATATCCCTTACCTTGGGTTTTCCCGTCACATATGGCCTCACGCGAAACAACTGTTGAGCATTGCACTGTTCGAAAACGTATCCGAACTATGGTTTGGATATTTGACGCTCCGGATAATTAACGTTCGGATAAACGACATTCTACTGTACCCACAAATTTAATAATATCAAATGATATATTTATATATTATCAAACAACCCAAAATACATTAAAAAATAAATAGATTAAAGTTAGTTCTCGTAGAATTTTGCAGTCTCTGTGGCAGACTTAGACTGCATACTACCCGCCCCAACCTTGAGTATCTCGGTATATAATTACTAACTGCTAATCTTGCACTGGATTCCGAGAGGTCGTCTGTGAAATGGGAATGATATGTTGCCTTAATTATATTCATCTTTGAAATTCCAGATTTACACAGGTAGAACGTGTAAGAGAATGATGTTAAAGGAAATGCTTTTTTTAAGGATACTTTACTTCATCCATTAAGCGATGTATGTCCTCAACACGTTCGATGTCGGGCGCCCTCTAGAGCGGGACGTAATATCAACATAAGAATCCCATCCCGCGGAATCGTGAGCTGTGGGGTGATATTTCAATTGCCAATCTCTTTTTATCGGCAAAATTAAATCCTAGTACAGGTTCGCATTGTCAAGAGCTCAGGTGCCTCCCTCTGTGGAGGAAACTGGACGTCAAAGTTGCTTGCTGTAATCGGTATCGACTATTTGGTGCAGCGCTAAAAAGGGATACCAGCTCATGGGGAATGTACTAGGTCTGCAAAGGTTTAAAATACCAATGCGCAGCCCCATTAGAAAAAAATATTAAATATTAACTTAACTCAGTGGCGCAACAGACCAATAGGGTCAAGGCCCACTGTGCCCATATCAGTATACGTGACCTTGGCCCCTGAGCAGATGTTCCGATCAGGTGGTCAGTCTGACACGAAATTCCCTTTGTTAAGCTCCCAAGCCAGCTTGGTTCTCATTTATCAACCCACTAAAGAGATGAAAGGCTAAGTCGACCTTGCCCAGCCCGAGATTTGAGCCTCGGACCTGCGGTGTGGAAGCGCGATGCACTACTACTGGGCTTAATATTAATACATAATTATATTTTTAATATACTTTAAGTGAGAGCCCAAAATATGATTTGGATACAAAAAATTAAAATACATAATTTAAATTTTGAAAATAAAATAGATAGATGCTTCACCACAGTGGTCGCCAACTTTTAGAACTTCACGGACCATTAATGGAATAATTTTGTTATAGCTGGCCCACTAATAAGAATTTAGGGATGGGGGGGGGAGTGAATGCCTATGTATAATAATAATCAGGAAACTTTATAAATGTGACGAAAGTTAAATTAAAGGTAGCAAAATTATAGAGTAATTACTTTACAGAAAATGAAAATTTTAATTTTAAGTAGAACGCAATTTTAATGCAATACATTTCCTGTTTGTTTGAAATCAGTTTGTAATTTTTGGTTTCCATGACGTCATTACAAGACGGAGAGTCTCGTTTATTTGAAGCCGAGCCCAGCACATAGTTTAAATTGCTGCTAAGAGATTTTAGTCTTTTCGCTCAAATATATTGTTGAAAATTGAATTACAATTTTCATTAATTTTTCACACAGTGATGGGTATTCATTTTTATAGAACCAAAAATGAAGTGTTGATAAAGATGACTGTGGAATTTCATTTCTAAACTGTCGTCGTAAGAAGGATCAATGATGCTTCCTTTTTTTTATTCATGCTTAATTTATTACCTTCAAGGTATGCTGAAAGTAGCTCCACATATTTCCATGCTTAGAAGTTTTATTCCTGTGGATAATAAAACCAAACAAAAACTCATCATTTTGTTGCTTGTCTGTCTTTGAAACTGAATCTTCATAAAAAAAAATATGAATAATGTCCCAATTTTTCAGTAGACCATCAAAAACTTTTCACGGACCACCAGTAGTCCATGGACCACAGCTTCAGTATCTATCAACATTGCAGACTGAAGACTACTTTTTCTTTTTATTTAAAAAAATGGGGTTTGATCCGCTTTATGGCTAGTCTACCGTCCTTTTTCTGTTTGTGTTACTCAGTTTGAACCTTTTTCCAAAATTTTAATGATAAAATATGCTATTGAAGAAAATAATATGAAACAGTTGATTAATAAAAGAAAACTATTTTTCATAATACTTGGATTAATATCATTACTATAAGTACATATGTTTTTAAAAGACTTCAGAAGAAGAAAAAAACAATTTCTAAATCTTATACTTAATATTCATACAAGGTTCATTCATTGAATCTTATTTACAAAAGCTTTCTTACAATCCTGTAAAATGTAAATTGAAATAAATTATTTAAAAACACATATGTAAATATTTACATGTTTGACGTTTTATGCTCATCCTTAATTTCTTAATGGTTTCATTAGTTTTCATTACCGTTTCAGATATGTGTTGAATGGGGTAAATTAATGTGATTATGACGTCACGTGTGAGTGGGCTGGGTGGCTTAGTTGGTTAGATACTGGCCATGTACGCCCAAGTTTGCGGGTTCGACCCCACCCGAAGTCGGTGGATTTTCCTGATGCATAAAATCGGTAGCGTCCATGTCGTGTGATTTTGCGGCTTGTTAAAGATCCCCAGAGTGCTTGCCTGGTTTCTGTACTCTCAGCAAAATTAAATTTCCAGTACAGTTTCGCACCTTCAGAGCTCAGGTCCCTCCCTCTGGGGAGGAAACTGGGCGTCAAAATTACATTATGGCAATTGGTATCCAACTATTTGGTGCCACACTAAAAAGTGATACCAGCTCCCGGATAATGTACTAGGTCTGCAATGGTCCAATGACAATGTGTGATAACAACAACCATGTGTTACCTACCAATCAACTCATAAATTCAAGTGACGTCACGGTCCTATGATCAATGCTATCACATGTTTCCAGCCAATCAGTTGCTGTTGCCAACTTTTACTTTTTGTAGAAACTTTCTTTAAAAATGTACATACTTGCCAACAATACTAACGCACTTGAATGCATTTGATTTAAAAATACATGTATAAATCAATAATTTGTTTTATGTTTTAGATTTTTTTTCGAAGAATTTTTATAACTGAACATATTTAACCAACTAACCAATTTAAAATTTTATTTAAATTTTACAAGTAGAACGACTAGTACAAGTCTAATTTCGGTTTTGAATTCAAAGGGAGAACACGGGATTAGTATTTATCATGTGACCTTAACCCATAAACATTTTATGTTCTTTTTTTAATTCAAAGTTTTATAAAAATATTCATTTCCTTAGACATTTTATATTTATAGCAAATTGTCTACTTAAAATCACATGAAACCACCGCATCGAACAATACATTTTGAATTGACTTTTTTTAATGAAAAATTGTACTTTCCTACCTGATAAACATTTTAACAACCTAACTATAAAAATTGAAAAACAATAGTTCAACATCCAAAATAAGTCCTTACACGTCTTATTTCTATTCTTTCGAACACAATGCTTGATAAAGTAAAACAAACAAAATATATGTCCGTTGGCAATTTGTCAAATTCATAAAAATCGATGTCGAAATTTTTATTTATCTTTCAGTAAGCGAAAAACTTTCAAAGACATGCATTTGGGAGGAACAATAATTTTGTTGTCTTTTTTTTCGTTGTAGTATCGACAAATAAAAACCATTTTTCAACACTGCATTTTATGTTTCTTCTTTCACGTGACAGTTATAAATTCTATAATAATTTGTAGACTGTTCTGTCACAAATCATTGTAATGTTTTTATTTGAATCAAACTTATTCAGGGTGCTCATGTTTCATTACATGTTTAGAAATTCAACACGCCATAAGAGAAATTTTTTTTAAAAAATTGTGACAAATGAAAATAAAATATGAATGTTCGTGATTTTTAAATAATTGGTAATTTTGAGAATATTTTAACTTTTCCATGATATTTAGAAAAATTGGTTCCTAATCTTCCCTAAAAAGTTGATTTTTTCTTACAAAAAATAATTAGGAATAAACGTATTAAGTATAAAAAAAGTTATAATATATCGATACACATAAGTTATAATATATATATTTTAAAACTTACTGCTAGCTAAAATGAAAAATATATACATTCTGATTCCATCTCTTCAAGAAAAATGCAATGGCCATGGTAGCCTTGTGGTCAAGGTCACGCACTCTTGTCCGGCGTGCCTTGAGTTCGAGTCTAGTGACACTGAAGACCCACTGTGTAGAGGCGGCTTATATGCACATTAAAACTGTCGAGGCTTAAAGTCCTGCCATTGACTTGGCGTAGAAGTTCGGAGAGGGGTGTTAGCTCGGATGAACATGACTCAAAATTACGAAGTCCGTCGCCAACAGCTCTTGTGTTGCGAAAGAGAGCAACTCACTCAAGAAAAATATTAATGAAAATCACGTTTTATTAGACACCTTGACTTTTAATAAAATTGTTTTTACATTTATTATTTTTCTGGTATGTGGAGCGACAAAGGCTATTATCCCAAATTGTTTTTAATTCTGTTACTTATTATACTTATACATTAATTAATCTAAAAGTATAAATTAATAATTAAAGAATTTTCTACAATTATCTTTTTCAATTTCTACCACTAATTCACTCTCTCACTATATATATATAATCAAAATTTCTCCTACAAGGAGTGATGATAACATGATTAATACTTAAAAATTGCAATTGCAAGATAACCAGACAACAGAGTTTAAAGGAGATATGAAAATTGAAATAACAGGCTAACCAAAGTATAAAAGAATGGATGCTACAGTATTATCAACATTGCTGACTTAGAACGGCTTGTATACAAAAATTCTTCTTAGAGTATTTTCAATATAAAGTAGGGTTGAATCAGCTTTGGCCAGCCAACCTTCCCCTTTCTGTTAATACCGAGTAAAACCATGTGGAAATAATGGATAGAAACTAATCATTATGAGAAAAGGTAACTTCCTATATTTCATGACAGAGCCCAGAGTGTAAATCTGGGCTACAAATAGCATTAGGTCAGATTCTGATCAAATACAAATCGAAAACAAAGCAATGGCTGAAAATAGCACTTAGCAAAGTATGAAAGAATAGAAATAATAAAGAAAATTGTAAAATTATACCATTATTTAGAGATTCTAAGATAATATGATTTAAAGTTATAATAAGATTTTAAAGTTATTTTATCTAAAGCTAGAATCAGGGAGTATAGATAAGATATACATATATCTATCGTATCTAAATTTTCACATCGAATAAAATTTTCTACTATCCATTCAATTCAAGATACTTTTAAACTGTAGTGATAACACTTGATGTCTGTTAAAGACGTTTTTCAAAGATTAATTATTATCAAATTAAAAATGTATATAGTAACAACAAAATAATAGTCCAAGCAGCATATATAGAAAAATTAGTCGGGGCGTGACTTCTAATCCAAAGGTCGTGGATTTCGAATAAGATAGCGCTAACTTCTGAGACAGGATCCTTTTACTATAATTATTATTGTTAGAATAATTAAATTTAATTAATGAATAATAGCAACAAACAAAAATAGTCAACACCATATAGAAAGGAAAAGGAAAATCGCTTTATTTTGTCACTTAATATTGTGATACTGCCATATGTATATGTTACGGCCAAAGCCGAAGTTCAGCAGTTCTCAAATTGGTTGGCCAACACGTATTGGCGGGGATGTAGCCAATGTCCGATATTCTGGAAATGAATAGTATACACTTCGGAACCACTTCATCCGGGAGACTATCCTGGTCAATGTTCGATGCTGAAGACAAGACTGTCTCGGTTGGGGCGCCTTCTAAAGCTAGGAACAGACATGGTGTTCTCAAACAACGTATTCCAAAGGTGTTAGTTCCATTTGTGCAAGAGAAACTCTGACAGACATTACCCAGGGCACAGGGAAAATCATATGAATCAATGTCTTCTTACAATCGTTGACCGGCGGCCAAGGCTACACTCGATGCAGTTGCACTCCAAGTTCTAATACCGCTTAGCATGTAAAAATCAGCAAACCAGCGTCAATTCGAGAATGTCATGTACAGTTCTGAGTTGTACAAGGATGATACTGATAATTTTCATGCATCTTTTTGTTTATTTTCTGTTTCTCTCAACGAGAGGAAATTTTATAAGAGACCAAGCGTTTCTGGCTGTGAATCCTAAATTACTCATAAAACTCTCCTTCAGACTATAGCTCATCCTAAGGCCACCGTACCTCCTGGCCTTTGTTCGAGTACAGTCTCTAGGCGCCTAAGAGGGGGATCCGTCGGAAACCTCCTTGTGGCAGCTATAAATGGATTATCAGCTAACAGTACGGCATATACAAACACCCTAAATTTCGTTTCATATTTTCTTCTGACATTGTCGTGATGCCTGGTTACGTGAACGGATGGCCAAACCTTCGAAATCAAGGAAGATCGGACTTTGGCTGGTCATTGTGAGGCATGGTTGTTTTGCGATTTGGCCACCTCGGAACTGCCGACTTGGGCTTGCGACAATGGTCGCCGTACATATTAACATGAGGGTATCGCTACAGATCGATAAATTTGCAGAATGGGAGGTATAGAGACGATCTGGGAATCACATAGGAATGCAGGGCCATAAAATGTCGTATTATACAGTTATGGTCACAAGCAAACAGAGTAAAAGAATAGAAACGGCAACACATTAAAATGGGACAGAAAATATTTTAATGAAAGGTTGCTATAACAAATGTTTGAAATTACAACCAGAAGTCGCCTGGCTGGTCTCACAACGGCGCTGAATTAAATCACCCATTCTGAAAGAGTTCCTGATTATCAGCATCCTCCAGTAGCCCTCAGATATTCCGAGTACAATGAGATTAACTATGAAGGAACGGTACCTGACTCTTCATATGACCCTAGAAGAAGTCCATGAGGAAGAGATTTAGTGATCTGGCAAGTCACGGCCTATCCACCGTTGTTCAAAGGTTACATTGAGGTGTCGATGGACATGAATTCCGTCGTGTGTAGGAGCCCAACCATGCTGGTTCCACATAGAACGGTGCAACGATAGAGGAACATATACTAAGTCAAGAACTTCGGGCAGGTTGCAAGAGGATCAAATATGCCCTACTGCCTCCTTTGTACGGTTGGGGATATCTGACCTTCTTGCAACAAGGCTTATTTGCATCCACAACGTAAGGAAGTCCTAGCAGCTTGCAGATGACTTCTAGGTATAATTCAAATGTTAGTAAACCTTTCATTAAAATGTTTATCTCCCATTATATCGGGTTTTCATATTCTTTCTCTACTTTTACACCATATCTCGCAACAATGGCATTTGCGGCTTTGCATTCCTATGCGATTATCTGTACTTCCTGCACAACCTGCAAGTTTGTCGTTGCGGTAGCAAATCACCTTGTAAATATTATAAAACCATGTATTGAATTGAAGAATGAAAACTATAGAAAATAATCCTGAGGATAGAAAATTGTGCGTAAGAATATTTTGCATGACAATCATACTATATAATAAACACAAGTTAAAAGATTCCAGTTTCATAAAAATTACGAATACAAATGTTATTCGTATAAAAAAATTATCCATAAGAAAAAATTATCTATCAGGATTTGGAATTTAAAGAAAATATTTATCCTTAGCACTCACTTTTATATCCAAATAATTTATTATTGTTGAAAATTGTTTGAGGATTAATAGAGATATATAAACAGCTTGAAATTCAAAGATTAAATAAATATTTTATAATAAATCAATACTAAAAATAATATAAAATCTATAATGGCCAGTAAAGGTCTTAATGAGCTTTCTTAAAATAAAGCTTTCAAAATAAAGCAATTGGGCTTTTGCTTGTATTTAAATGATCATGGCTACAAGAAAATAATTTAAAGATTGGATGTAATTAAAAGAATAAATTACAAACTTGTTGAATTTGTAATCAATACTTTGCGATAATTATAAAGAAATGTAAAAACCTGAAATATAAATAACATTTAAAATAGAAATATAGCTCATTATTTTGTTCTTTTATTATGTAATAATTGACCGTAAAATTATTTTAGTAAAAATAATTTTTATGCTTAATAATATTGCTAATAATCGGGGCTTTATAGCTTTGGATTTCTATTTAGATCACGGAATCTGGCAAAATTGTTTTTTATTCTATGATTCGTATGTCAAAGTCATTGTTTGAATTTTTAGCTATATAACATTTTTATTAATAATGAATTTAGAACTTATATCCATGTAATATTCGATTGGATTTCACTCAATATCATAGAGAAAGATAGAGAGGCTTCATTAAACATTCGTTACCCTTTACATTTTTAAGTCTCATATGTTTTTATTACTGCAACATTCATCTTTTTATTGTATTTAAAGGCTAATTATCTATTTTATTCTGATATTATTCATCTCTTATTTTGTCTGTCAAATAGAGTATATTAAAAAATTAAATACATAATAAAATTATTTTTTAAAAATTGGTTTAAGCTTCTGGTGGTTCTATACTCGATCTTCTTACTAATAGTCCTCTAGGAGAGTTTTTGGTGTCTAAAAATTATGTTTATATAAACTCCCTCCTCGAAGAAAGACAGAGCATGCAAAATTGAGGACACAATATAAAAGTCTAGGCTTCAGGTACATAGAAGAAGTTGGAAGAGAGACTGCTAGGCAAGACAGTGATTATCAAATTGAACGTAGGTTTTAGATATTTAGTAATTGATAATTATTACTAGGGTGACGTCTGACGCTGAGATTAGTCTAGATGATGCTTAAGAAATCAGAGACTATTGATCTAAGAAGTTACTAAGATTTAAAGTCTCATATCACGCACCTCGTTATTGCTACATTTATTAATTGGGTGCATTTCTTAACTTTGATTGATCGAACTTATGTTGCGGTTAGTGCTATAAATAAATTTATATTATGATTGAGTATGGTTAGTTCTTCCATGACCTCTGCATAAGGGAAGAGATCCTCTACCTCAAAAGCTTCAAAATGGATTTCGAAAATATATTTCATCTAAATTTTATTTCACTTAGTGTAACTTTTTGGAACTTTAATTAACTCGTTACTTTGTTTGCAGTTTATTTACTGTTTGACTTACCTGACTCAAAGATGGAAGAAATTTTATTTACCTACCTATTCTATCGCCTATTGTTTTAAACTAGTGCTCAGTAATTGAAAACATACTTAAAGTTTTTTTTTAAAAAAAATGAATGAAATTTAATGAATTCATTGCTCATATATTTTTGTTGCTACTAATTAAATATAAAATATTTATATATATTTCTAGGCAAGCAAGAATGGATTATTAAAATTCTTCAATTTTCGTTAGTTAGTTAAGTTGAACCATCCAAAGCTTTATTTGAAAAATAATTGGTCAATATAATTTTCAATATTTATATTTCTTTGGTTTTACCAAGAAAAATAATCAACTCTTATAACCATTTGCTCTTTATATCTAGTTTCCAAATAAAATAGAAATTTGGTGCAAAGCATACATTCATGCATCTTATCTTTAACTTTCAGAAACAGTCAAAAATGGTTAACATGTTCAAAAGAGTGTCTGTAAAAGGAAAACTAAGCCAATTTTAATATCCATCAGAGTACAAAAAGTTTCAAAGTGAAAATAATGCTTGATATTCTTTAAAGAAATAGGATTAATGCAATAAGGATGTGTACTTTGCATAATTGAAGAAATATGTGTATTCAAAATTAAATAAAATATATTTAGAAATGGAAATTGTTTTAATTTTTGAAAATAATATTTTAAATGTATATCA